>JAFFZH010012067.1:0-29818 GCA_018420115.1 Euura saliciscinereae
ATTAGGCTCGGTCCGATTACCGCAAGACGATCCTTCAGTCTTTTTTTTCTTTTCCGTCTTAAATCTCTTCCGAGTTCTCGAAGCGTAGTAGACATGAACCGAGAGCATATCTTTCGAAGGATCAAATTAACGTTACTTGCGATTTGGGTCGAATCCTAGCAGCGAATTAGCGTGACTGATCGTGAGCCACCACGAATCGAGAAAATTGGGGACTGATGATCGATTTATAATAATAGTTCCTCTGTGTGTGGGTGACGTACCCAGCCCATACTATATCCTGATATACGAGGCAATCGAAAAGTCCTACGGAAATAGGAGATGATCGAAAGATGATATACTCACTCGTAAAGACTATTTCCGGTTTCTCAGGCTGCTGACGACGTTGTTCTCTGGGCAGCTTGTCATTTTCCAGATGCCATTTCCTGAGGCACTGTGGTTCGTGGATGGATATGCTAGTCGACCCGAAGTCCCTACCGCAAATATAACAGGGCACGATCTTTTTCTGCGGGATGGTTGCAGGCGTCTCCTTCACAAGCTACAGAAAAATGTACGACCTGTATTTTTATCATCGTCTAATGTGGGCAACCAAACTAACAAATAACATCATTCCTTTCACGCTGCACCCGAAATGAACATTTGCCCCCGTTTTACCTTTCATATCCCAAAATTTACCATCGACAGGGGGGAATTAGATTGGAAATTATCTTTCGGAATGATCGCAGTCCTTCCTGCGGAATATTCAATCGTTTCAAACTGCGTAATAAAACTCTGCTTATAAACAATCAAACACGACAGTAATCTTATGAGGAGACGCGCATGTTTGTATTATCAGACATCGACATGGGTAACAAAGGACAGTTGCAATATTATGTACAGATTATAAAACCAGTTACAGACATATTTCTAAAGAAAATTGGATCATTCGGCACTGTTCCTGCGTTGCGGTCGACTCACCGTAGACGACCCGGCAGATGTCGGAGTCGCCGGGTCCTTCCTGATCCCGGGCGGTGGCAGACCTTCGTTCTCTGTCTGCCAACGTTTCAGACATTGAGGTTCGTGGATCTTGATGCTCCTCGACCCGAAGCTACGCCCGCATATTTGGCAAAATACCATCGGGGGTTCCCTTGCGGCGGACGTACCTGATCCACCCTCTGCTCTTTGTCCACGCGCCCTTTCTTCGGGCTCCGGTCCCTCCTGCACCGGTACCTTTATCTGTGTCTTGCAGCTCTTTTCGTGAACGGGCAGACGGTCCGGCAGAAAGGTTCGTCCGCAACGTGAGCACGGAAGTAGCTGCGCCTGAAATACATCAATTTGTTGAAATTCTCTTTGGCCGCGGAACAAAATTTTCATCAATCATCAGAGGTCTTTTTATCCAGCACGTGCATCGGTGGCTCCATGTAATCATGATACGATATTAATCACCGCGAATGCCTGATGCTAATGCTTATTATATGCATATGTAGTGTTTCTGCAGGCCAAGGTCGCGTCCCTCCTGTTCCGTGTTATCAGCTTACCTGGCTTTGTTCCCATGCTGCTTTGTTCCAACCCTGATGACCCGGCAGTACTTGCGGCCTTTGCGGAGGTCCGGGGCGTCTCTGGGACGGCGGTAACGCGCTGTTCTCCCTTTCCCATTTCTGAAATGTAAGAACGACCGATCTTTTCATTCTGTTATATAACGAGAACCGCGGCACTGGATGTATCAAGTAAAATGGCTTTAGGGCTGGCAACTTTGCATATGGCTATTTTTGGCTAACTGTTGCTCACACGTTGACGGCATAATCACCGGTTTCAGTGCTCCGACGGATATATCATCCATATCCCTAACCCCGGTCCGGCCGTATATTTAAACAGCGTCTTCGACACCTGTGCTAGCTGCGCTTGTGCATTTATACACCCAGTTGCAGTGTTTTGAATATACCTGTAACTCCGGGCGAAGAGTCTATAGAAAACCTTGACCTCTACACGACAGGTTGATTTCAATTCATAAACTTTTCACTCTGCCTTCGCTGCGATTGACATTTTTCCGGGGATACTTAGCGGTAATTGTTATTTGAGGTGATTTATTATACTAAAAAATGTACGAGAATTCGTTCATGCATGATTATACCGCGTCACGTTACCCTTACATTTCGCATATCTGTAAATGAATTTGGTGAGACGTCGTCGTTTCTTTATTGATGGCGAGAGAAAGACGTTCTACGTATATATGAACCGGATTATTAAGGAAAATATGAAATCAGATTAGCTACCAGTTGCAACTATGCCGAGTCGGGGACAAAACACCCCTTGGTAGACTCGACGTCCTACATGCGTATACTGTGTATTCATCGATTTATGATCGAAGGTCTAGTAACAATGTCACGCATACGATACCGTTTACTTATACGATCCAGTGTGCCAGCTGTATACGTACACTACGCGAGTATGTCATCCATACCACGATGCGTAGATTGTGGATCAAATCGATACAGTATATGGCGACACCATCGCAGTGAAATGCAGTCTGATTGTGAACGATAAACGAATGTTCGATTCGAACCAGCCACGGACTTACAAAACCTCACGTGGATGATAAATGGCGCGGTGTGATACTGCGATATCTTCACCAATTTTACTGTAAACTTTTTTCAATCATTTTTGCGGATAGGGAATAATCGATTGGAGATCGATCATAGAAGGGCGACACGTGATGAATGAAGGATAGACATCGACAAAAGTTGATTGGCGAGAAGTTATACCGTTGGTACTCGACAAGGACTGCAGTGCTAAATTAGCGTTAATTTGAAGATTTGAAGTCGACCTCAGCGGATCGGAGTACGCCAACGTAGGCGCGGTTTCAATGTCACGGTCGAATTACCGTAATAGTCCGTAATCGCGATCCATTGGATATTTCGAGGTCTTTCATCATCTATTCCGTTATCAAATACTGTTGGATGATTCTGATTGACTGACTATACGACGTATGTATGCATAACTGCGGAGAAATGAGAAGGATGATTTGCAAGGGGTCAGACAGCACGTCTACCGCGAGCAACGTGCCGTAATCTCTATTTATAAACATGATCATCGATTCGAGGAGTCATAACTCCACGCAACTGGAAGTCTGATTGTACATTCAAAATACCAAAACGATATTTATCTGAAACTCCGGCATATTTTCTTTGTATAATACGCATCGTGTTATATTTCATCTTATGTTTCATATATTTTGACTAGTACGAGGGGAAAATAACTCGTTGAAGTAAGTTCGTGTCAATAGCTCGTATGATATTGAAAAATAACCGAGGAAATAACTGAAATAATGAGATATAATTGAAATAATAGGAAATAACTAAGAAAATAGATGAAATAACAAGAAATAAACGAGGAAATGACTGAAATAAAGAGAAACAATTGAAACAATGAAAAATAACCGCGCAAATGAATTAAATAAAGGGGGAAAAATTAATGAAAGCAAACGAAAGTAGGGTGTCAGTCAAATCTTGGGTCATTTTCACCTTGGACTAGTATATAAAGTTAGTGTTTTAAGACTCATGCCAACCAATAATTTTATGTTCAAAGTGTGACAAGAAGGTTGAACCTTACCTGCAGACATTTTGGTTCGTGAATGGGAAAGCTCGCGGTTCCGAACTCCCTGCTGCAAATGTAGCAAGTAACGGTTCGAGGTCCCCTCTTGGGTGACGGGGTACTCGCGGGTTTCTCCGGCGAGTTCTTCGCTTGCGTATCGGGTGGAGAGCCGACCTTCCGTTTCTCGCTTCGAAAATTCAGCGCCACCGGTTTCTGGATGCTCTTCGGCACCGCGATCTTCGTCTTGTTGTTATTCGCGTTGACGTTGTCGCGAACCTTGCTGGTTACCAGCGCGTTTTTGGGGTGACTGTGAAACCGCTCCGGCTGATCGGACCTCCCGCAGGTTTTACACGGTTCGGGAGCCTCCGCGCGGGTCTTGGCCGCTCCGATGAAGACCTCGACGTCCGATTTTATCGAAACCTTCGAGGACTTCCTCTTCGGTATTATACTCAAGGTCGGCGATATCTTCGGGGTGAGATTCAACCGCCTGTTGTTGTTGTCGTCGCGACTACGTGGCTCCGAGTTGTGTCGCTTCAGGTTCGCCTCGGTGGTCTTCGCCGACCCCTGCGTCTGTTTCTTCATCGTTGCGAGTCTGGGGTCGGGCGACGTGTCCCTGTGGTACGTCTCGGAGTCCGTAACTGGCTCGAAACTCTTCCGCTTCTGTCTCGCCAGCGATATTATACCGGAGTTTGACGTCCCCGCGCTCGTACGACTCGCACGCTTCGGGCACGACGGGACATTAAGACTCTGTCTGCGCCGCTCGATTCCGCCAACACCCACGCCACCGCGGCCGTTGAGCAGCTGTATATGCGTCATCGAATCGAGGAGCAGCTCCTTGCTCAGCACAGACATATCGAGCTTGTCGACGAGGCTCGGGTCGAGGAAGGAGGGCTCGGAGAGGTTCGCCGTCTTCGGCCGCTCGATGGACGCCGCGGAACCGGTGGACGGAATTTTCTTTATTTTCAGGGGCCACGTGTTCGCGTTGGCGGTTCCGAAATTGGGCGCCTCGAACGCGTCGAGATTCCGGTCTTTTATCACGAGGAAAGTCTTTTGCGAGAGGAACGACTCGGAGGGTCCGGGTCGACTCTTCCACCGCATGGTGGCTTCGATCGATTCCGCGGACGATCTCGCGCTCCGGATCGAAGCCAAGGAGCTTCTGCCCCGAGTTACAGACCCGGAAGTCTGATCGGCGGGGTTGTCAGCATCGCGCCCGGGAACCAAAGACCTTATCAAGTCACGTGCATTCTGACTGCAGCTATTCCGCGATCGTTTTTCCGCCCGGGAATTCGTGGTTATGACGGAATAATACCACGAGTCTCAAAAACTCCTCTTCGTCTTCATGTCACTTTTCACCCCGCGCTTATACCATTCGCAGATTTTTGACGCAGATTTTATCGAGTTACAACTATTGCAGAACCACACGGATATATTTTGACATTCTAGGACGATTATTAAACGAAAAACTTGTACCGAGTTTCTGGTAATTTGATTGAATTTCATCGGCACGCGAGTGCGCGACTGTTTCCTTATTCTCTCTTGTTTTCAGTCTGCGGACAAGCTCGTCTGATTTTTACTCATTCTCGTCTAATCTATGAAATTTATTATCAATCGAATAATTGGAAGAATGAATTTGTGCGTTTCGATCGTCCGTGTTTCGCGCGACTGTTGGGCAGGTGCGTCACGCGTGGACTGAGTTCCTCGTTTACCTGGGCGTCTGGATGTTCGGATAGGGTGAATTGGTGTGGTCGCCCAGGGTACACCTGGTGGGCCGGGCGCGTCGCGTAACAACGCGTTTGTGGTTGTGGCTCTGATCGATCCAACGACGACTATTAACAAACATTTTTCCTCGTTCGTGTGCCTCAATTTGACGCAATTCGAGGTGGACGAGGTTTCACACGCTCATTCGGCTTTCCCCTCGGCTATAATAAGGCATAAGGGTCTTGCGAAAGCACCCACGCGCCGGATACGCCTCCGATCGCTACTTTTTTATTCACAAGATTGATAGAGGGTCAAAAAAAGTATGCAAGGAAATTTTTGTATGTGAATTTTTAATTTTGTTTATTATTTTTTACTTTTATCTGTTAAATTACTTTAAATGTTTTCCACTCAATTTTAGGAACACAAATTCTTTCGTCCGTCTATTGTGCAAGAAGTAAACTCTACGGGTGGTCAGATTTTAGATTTTCTGGTCTCGAACGAAAATTGACGTTGAAAAAACAATCTTTGTTTTTGTAGAAAATAATTGATCAAACTTTTGTATTAATCAATTGATAACGGGATTTTTGTTCAACAGTTTGAATTTAAAAAAATCTGAAATCGGATTACCTATAAATTCTATTTTTGGCACTTCGGACTGAAAAGATATCTGTTCGGAATAAAAAACTTTTCAAAAAAAAATATAACCGACTTCAAAAAATCTGCTGTGAAAAAATGGAACTAAAAAGTGAAAAATAATTGTCTGATTGTGAATAATAAAGTATGAGGACAATAAGATACAATTATTATTATTTTTGGAGTCCGTGCCAGCCAAGGTTTACAAACGTGTATTAACGAAGAAGCGAAGTACGAGTAGGTATACATTCAACTGGCACCGACTCCGAAAATAACAATAATTGTATCTTATTGTCCTCATACTTTATTATTCACAATCAGACAATTATTTTTCACTTTTTAGTTCCATTTTTTCACAGCAGATTTTTTGAAGTCGGTTATATTTTTTTTTGAAAAGTTTTTTATTTTTTGCTTTTTAGTGAATCTTGCGTTCCGTAATTGATTTATTGCTAGCGGATATGGGTATACCTACTAACGCGCTGCCCATATTATGCGAAAGCGCCGTTCATAAGTAAACTACGTAACAAAAACCAAACTAATGAACCGATTCTGATTAAATTTATATGGGACCAACCTGGAAGTATACCCTTCCGAATGAACGAAAAATTTTCCAAATCGGATAATAAATGACGGAGTTATGAGGTAACAAACATAAAAAAAAAAAAAAAAAAAAAAAAAATACAACCGAATTGAGAACCTCCTCCTTTTTTTGAAGTCGGTTAAAAATGTGTGCGAGCCATTTTCAGGCTCGCAAAATGATATTCGGCAGTTTCGACTGTTTGAGTTATTCCAAAGTGTATGGGTTCCCAGTTATTTAGTTCCAATTCGTCAAGATTATTCATGAATTTCATTCGAATTGAAACAAAAAGTTGACTTTTCAATATTGAAATAATCTTTCCATGACCAACATTGAAATTCCATGACATTTCCAGGTTTTCCAGGTCTGTGGCCACCCTGTAATTTAGTAGGTGTAGACACCATAATTTGAAATTGTATCATTTGGAGCTGTGATCAAATTGCAGTCATTCCTCGTCGTAGTTAGTATTGCCACACATATCCCGCATAATTAGAATGCCTGTTGTTTCCTGATAATCGAGTATCTGTACAAGCGTTGTATTAATTATTTCCTCAAATGCGGGTATGTCAACTGGGTCACGAGTTCGAAAATTGAGAAACACGACTAATCTCATTATTTCGCATTATCGCATTTATTTATACATTGTATAGAATTGCACCGGTTCGATTCTATACATAAGTGCCTATGTATTTACACGTACTTATATTTTGTCACTTCTCTCTCTCTTTTCTGTACGAAGAAACAAAAATTGTTTGTTTTTCAAAGAATCTCCAACAAATTCATTCGAAAATCAGAATTCATCAACAATCTTACACTGATTCCTTGATTGTCTGTAAGAATCGAAAGAAATCGTGAAAAAAAATGTGGAGTGAGTCCTCGGTGCCCGATGTTCATCTGCGGTATCTGTATCTCTTGAAATGGAACCACAGCTGGAATATATTGTTGTGAAATTGGCATCGGAAGCCGCGTTTGTAAGAGTATTCCCATTCTCTGTTGACTATCTTGAAGGCGATGTCTTCGTACGGGGGTCCGGCGTGGAACCTGAGATTGGCAAAGTCTTTGTTATCTCCGCAGGGCGTCTGAAAAATAGTAAAATATTAAACCTCGAGTGCTGAAAAAATTCCAAGATCCGGAATCAAAATTTACCAAGAAATACTCCGGCGTTGTGTTTTTGTCTATCAAATCTGGATAGAAAATGTTGAATTTGTATCCCTGAACGATCTTCGGGGGCGGATTGTCCATGTCGTAGTGAGTCTGGTTGTATTTGTTCCACTCGAACCCGGTATGAACCCTGTTGAAGTAACGCGGTTTCCTCGGCCTGTATTTATCCGACCAAAGATATATCTGAGCCTCGAGAGAAGATTCGACGCTGAACTGTGCCTCGTCAGATCCCATATTCTTCCTGGCCTCTCTGTGCATCGCCTGCTCTTCGGCGCTTATCACGTTTTGAACCTTTCGCCCGGTGTTCAGAACCTGACTTCGCGCAAATTCCAATCTCTGAGCGTCGTCCTCTTCCAGCGTGACCAGAGTCCCGGGCTCCAGCTGCGACTGAGTCATGTACTTTGGCGAGTAGCCACCCGACTCGTAGTCCTTGAAGGATTCGGTGAGGAGATCGTCGGCGGCGTTTTGACTCTCGGTGTCGCTTCTGAAAACACGAATTGGAAAGCTAGAAACTTTTGTTGCTCAGATTGTTTAAAAAAATAACCGACGGTAGTGAAGAATTCACGTACTCGGACTGACTCTCGTCGCTCTTTTCTTCCGCAGCAGCCCCACTGGTCGACGGCTGCTCATCTTGTTTGACAGAATGTTCGCTCGGCACCCGAGACTCGCCGGCTTCGCTTTCGGTCTTGACAACGCCTTGCTCGGCCTTGAGAACTTCCAGTTTCTTCCTCAAGTTTTCTTGATGTCGATCCCGAAGCCTTGCTCTGGCCATGTGTGCTGTAATGGAAATACAAAATTTAGACCGATTTCGAATTTTATTCGGGAGATCGTGAGAAAATGGCTATTCGCCTTTCAATTGTGAGAGAAGACTCTCCCAGTAGCCTATATCGACTCCCTCAGGTTTTCCGACGATCTTTGATTCAATTTGAAGCTGCAGCGCCTCCAGCTGCGTCGCCGTCTTCCCCTTGAACACCGCAGTCACGTCCTTTGCCACCGAGGCGTGAATCCCTTCTCTCCTACCGACGGCTGTAAAAATAGTTTTGTATCAAATCACGCAAGTTCAGGGAAATAATTGAAAGATCGAATTTCTCCGCACCAGCCTCGTATTCAGTCCTATCCATTTTCCTGAGCTTGTGCAGCTCGTCTTCGACGATGACTGTGATGTCGTTCCAGTAATCGAGGTTCTTCCCTCTCTCCAATTCCTTGTAGACTTTTATGTCTTCTATAAGGTCTTCCAAGTCCTTGATCTGAAGTCCTCTGAGGTAGGTGTAAGGCTCGTGCATCTCAACCGCGTCAACTTCCTCCTCGGCGCTGATGTACTTGGCGAGAAGATCGATGGGTTTGGCGCGACCGTCCTGGATCCTGATTCTGGACCTGAGTCTCGCCTGCTCCAAGTGAAACTGATCCTCCTGCCTCGCCCACTGCTCGAGTTGCGCAGCTTCCTTGCCTCGCTGGAGCAGAGCCATCTCCTCCTCCCGCTGCTGCCGCTCCAGCTCTCGCTCCTGTCTCCTCTTCTTCACTTTCTCGAGCTCCCTCTTGTTCTCTTCCTGCTTGTGCCGGTTCCGCATCTCCAGCTCTTCTCTGCTGACTCCGATCAGACCTTCCTTCTCGAGTTTCTTGGACCAGACGAACGTGGAGAGGAGATTCCCGTCGCCGAAGGGATTGTCGGTGTTGGTGTAATGGAGGTAGTCGTTGTCCCAGCCCATTCTCTCCTTCCGCTTGCGTTCCTTTGCCTCTTTCTTCCTCAAACGACGCAGTCTCTTCTCTTCCGGAGTCTCCGTCGCCTTCAACAGCTCCTTCTGGTTCTTTCGATCTTCCTCCTGCTTCTGTCTCTGCTTCTGCAATTTCTCCAACAACTTTGTCGAGTCTGCCGAAGAGTTTGACGACGAGGATTCCGTCGAGTCGGTCGACGACGAGGACGGAGTTCTGGGAAAATATAATCATCGAAGTTTGAGTGACTGACATAACCTCAAAATTAAAAATCACGTACCTTTTGCGGCTTTTGTGCTTCGACGACTTCTTCGTCTTCGGAGATTCGGATCTGTTCTTTTTTTTCGATTTCTTCTTACAGTCGTCGCCCTTCTTCCTCGATTTATGCCCCTTAGAACCGCGTTCGGCTTCGCTGCTGTCGTACGGATTTCTTTCTCTTCTACCCGACGCTGATCTTTCCCGAGATTTTCCACGCTGTCTCTCCGTCGACTTGTGAGACTCGCACCGATCATTTCGACGCGAATATTTCTCCATTTCGTCAACCACGTATCGTAATTGAGGTTAAATACGTTGAATCGGGCGAGCCTAGGTTAGGTTAGACTCTGACGCTTGTTTTTCAACAGGCGGTCGAAACTCGAACTGTTTGTCGCACGGACAGCTGATTCCGGTCAAGTTAAGACCTGAAATAACGCGTTTTATCGGTTCCCGAGTTAATTCAGCGACCGAAATGGGGAAAATAATGAGAAACAATGATTTTCAGGGTGAAATAAATATCGACGGGGCGAATATGCGGGGGTTTAGACGGTGAACGACTCACGAGTCCCCCCCACCGCTCGACCCGCCTGCCGACATCCGTTAATTTTCAAAAGAAACAGCACACGCCGTCAAGCGAGGTTTTCCCAAATAATAAAACCGGACTGTCTTTGTGATTGAAGTGGAGTTACGGAGTAACAGTGGTTGCAAACAAGCCCGTCGCCATGTCCCACAAGAATATCTATTACTCGGACAAATACTACGACGACAAGTACGAGTACAGGTGAGTTTGGTCGAGGCTCTTCCTTTTGTTTGGATTTTCGGGTAACGACGGTCCGAGCCGCGGGCGAATATCGCGATCTCGTCTCCCGCGACCGGTTATGCCGTTAGCGGTACGATCTCGTTCCCGTATTTTAATTCTCTTTTTTTCTACTCACGAGTAAAAAGCGGTCGTCGTCGCTTGACTCATCGCGTACGCTACGCCGCTCGCGCACGCACACGCAAGCGCGATGTTTTTCGACTTGTTCTTTGTGTTTCAGACACGTCGTCCTGCCCAAAGATCTCGTCAAATTGGTGCCAAGGACCCATCTTATGTCCGAACAAGAATGGAGGGCCATTGGTGTACAGCAGAGCCAGGGATGGGTGCATTACATGACTCATCAACCCGGTACGAGATGAGACACTTCATTTTTCACCGGACAAACGAACAAAAATTTATCATTTTTGGGTTCTAACTGCATTTATACAATCGACAATCGCATCTGGTTTTGGTAGTAACACCAGTTGTCAAGTTTTTGTATTCTAATTAGCGCCACACTATTTTTCTGTGCTCCGCTTTGTCGTATTTCTTGTGGAAAACCATCGGTAGACTTCGATTACCTATATTCTTGTGTCACAAAAGAAATTGGGACGAGGAATAGTCCGGGCAATCGTTTTAAAGATTCGTCTTCACGGAGAATATCACCCGATTAGAAAGCTCGACGCGACGTTACAGAATGTGACCTAAAAACGCTCTTCATCTATGAATATTTCATTTCTAGATCCTGTTTTTCACTCTCATCATAATAATTATATTCAGAAGCTAGAATTGAACTTGAACCGAAATCGAATCATCAAATTTGTTCAATTTGGTCCAAATCTTTTTTTTTTTGTGGTTTGTAAGAATTAGAAAAGTTCTCAATTCGATCAAACCTCTCGAGTTAAGACCGATATTATGTGTAACGTAGGGTGTATGAGCACACATTGTACAGTCTCTGGTTCTCGAAGCTTGAGATGAATGTTTGGCACGAGACCGGTAGCGGTTTCGTAGTTTTGAATCGTAACTTATTCTCTGTACTTTGGACAAAGCGACGGACAATAATGAACCGGATGTATTTTCAGAGCCACATATCCTGTTGTTCAAGAGACAAATCACTTCGCCACCACCGGAGCAGTAATGATATTTCGGAAGGTGTGCCGAGCTGCGCTCGACGCATGGATTTGAGATCATTGTTGATTTTGAGAAGAGCTAAACTCCAGCTAAGCCGAGATAGCTTCGAAAAACCTAGATGAAAAAAAAAAAAGTATTTAGCCAGTCGCACCGAATGAAAAAACTTGCGTCAAAGCTCTTCTAACGCTCTTTTATATTTTACTCCGGCTCTTCATTTGCCTAAATGTCGGAAGGAGTAGCCCCTGTACATATGTCTATAGTGTGTTCTAGTTCTTAATTTTTCATGTTCGGGATTACTTGTTGTAACACAATTTTCTGATCGGTCGGTGTTAAAGGCGTGAACAAATGTCTCAAGTCTAGAAATACTTTTAAGTTCTTACGATTTAGCGTTAAGTCATTGGATAGTTGTAATCCATTTTCGGGTCACGCGCACAATATTTCGTGATCCAAGTGCCTTATTAATGTAAATCTTTAGTGATTTTTAACAGTGCCTCTTTTAAACATAAAACGTAAAACTAAAGCTACCTACCTTAGTTTTTATCAAGTATAACTAATTCATTATTCGGTATTAAGCTAATTAGACTAATTATAATATTAAACGAAACGAAAAAAGACACTATACGTACCTAACAACTTTGTGTAATCTTGGAGACAGAATTATTTTCGCAAATTGTAACAACGGACAATTGGTGTATCTCTGTTTTCGATATACATTTTAACACTTTTTTTTTCACTTATCTAGGTCAATAGATCGATTACATTCAAATATGAAATATAACGAAGCAATTTACGTAACTGTTTAACTAAAATTTTGGTTTATTGGTTTAACGCTCTTGAACAATACAACTATCTTCATCGTCAGTCGGACTTGGTGTTCTTAATACATTTACCGATAACTGCTACTCATATTCTTCTCACATTTTCTCTGAAATAATATTTTGTTTTGTATCCATAGTTTCCCCACGAATAAAAAATTGTACTTTTCTTTTTTTATAACATTACAGAGGTTGTAGTATTTTATTCACTCACCCTTCACCTTATCGCGAACCAAACAATCTAATACGTCTCATCAGTTTCATCTTTACTACGTTTTGCAAGATAATTACACAACTTTACACCGATAGGTTGATAATTTGATTTACCTACAGATAGCAGATTTCTACAATTCGTTTCTACTTTGACGGAAGAAAAAAAGAATACGAAACAGAAGAAAATAATAATTTCAAATCGTTTTTAGTCGTTAATCGTTTATTTCGTGACCTTCAATAGTTAGAACAACCATTTAAATGAATAGAAAAGATCAATATTGTTCAATTGAAATTGTAGCTGTGAAAACGCCTGTTGGTACTTTACCTGCTATACACGCAAAACCATGGAGCTGCATCATCCAGGCGCGATGTTTGAAAAGTAAAAAACGAGCCTGTGCTACTCAATGAAACCTTTGATCCTCGATAAAAGGAGCGCGCAACGCAAGCAATTATGTGAAATCGCAGTGTCTTGATCGGCAAGATATTAAACGACGTTGTGCAGTGTGAGAGTGAAATTAAACTTGGTTAATTATAGTTGGGTAAAATCCATCAAGGGCGCTCTGTTCGTCGAGTTGAATCGTTAAACAGACTTTGAATAATGAATTCTGAATGCCTTTTATGTTCGTGTAGACACGAGGAGGAGAATTATGCTATACCTTGACACATCTACACCGTTTGTATATTTAAATTGATAATTCTCTCACATCCAGCGGCGGTACAACAACACGACTCCATTAATTACAGTTAGCGGCTGAATTGTTGGTCATATCGTTAGTTTGAGGAAAATTAAATTAGCCACAGAACGGAAGCGTTACGATACAAAACTCGAATTCCACTAATTCGTACGACCTACGTCACATGCGGCTCAAATATCCCGCGCGCGAATGAACGTTGACGCATGGTCAGCTTATATCCAACAGCGAGACAGCGAGGGAGAAAAAAAAAAAGCTGCATTTTAAATAGGTCATGAAAAAAGAAAACATTAGACTCGCCTTCGGCGAGATGAGTTATTGTTCGATGGCTGTATCACGAGCACAACCGTATATAGAAAAACTTTCTTGGAATTGTTTTCATTTCTTCGCTCAATCTTTTACTGATTTCAATAAATTCGTGTTTGTTTTTTCGCTGCAACGGTTTCAGAGATCCCAAGCGAATGAAAAATAGATATGATCGCGCTGTAGATTCCAGGGCCACGTGAGATACATGCAACCGGTGGTTATCGCTGTATACCGCGGTTACATTTCGAATTCTCGTTCCGCGTCGTCTCTGTGCACACACACACCACGCGTAATTCTACACCGTGATAAATCATCGGGTCATATTTTTCTTTATACACATATATTACTAAACTGACTGAAAATAACGAGAACAGAAGCTCGCTCCTCGATCTCCGGGCCTATCATTATCCATAGATCATTCGAATGGAAGTTATTAGTGATTTATAAATGCGAATGATTCTCAAGTTGCGGGATTCCACGGCCGTTTTCCGTCCGGCGCTTGGGCTGGGAGTCGGATTATTGTTTTGTTTCTTTTTCCTTTTTGTTCAAATCACAATCTACATAACCCGTTTGGTCACGTGGCCTACATATGTATATGACCATCGATATCCTCTGTATCACGAAACACGTCGAACGGAGGATCTACTCACACCTAGGTGTTATTTTGTGTACATAAATCAATACTTTTGTTGTTCAAATTCTATAATAATAACCCTTGGGAGCCGCAAATATACTTGCTGACTTTTATGGGCGGCAGTTTTGAGATGTTTTTTATTTTCTTTCTGATCTAAGAAGTTTAATTCGAACCACGATACTGTATATAGGTGCTAATTATAATACCGTGTCAACAATTAGATCATACCTATAATAATTCTCTTCAGATATGGCTATGATTTATTCACCATACGCCACTTCCTGATTCCAGCAGTAGAATTTATTCATGCATCTTATTTGCGTGTACATATTTTTGCTATCTGAATGCTAAGCGGACACTTATGTGTTCAATATTTGCCAAAAGTGAGAAAATTGCGTCTGGACATCGAATAGACGAATATTAATCTTTTCTCGTTCATCTCTGCTGTGTTCAGTTTTTCGAACTGTCTTTTTCCGCCCACGCGCGGCAGCTGTATAATTGGCTCGAAGAATCGCAGACACTGTATGATACACGAACAGTCAGGTTACGCCATGAATTCGAAGAATATTACGATCCGAATAAATTAACGAACAATATTACTATCGCGCCTTGATACGAAGCCAGAGGCGTTAGAGACACTCTGTTATCAAAGTCTCGACGCGATTCTTGCGCATATCTTTTGACACGTGTCGCTCACTATGCGTAGAGCCATCCAGATACGTGCCTTGGTGCGTAATACCGAGTAATTTTACTTCCAACTTGGAGATTTTTCGCCGTTTCAACGATCTTGTCGTCCCTCTCAGCTCCCCGAGGAGATTTATTAGGACGTCAAATGGACCGTTCGAAACTCTACCGCTGAATAGTCGAACATGATTTAATAGTTCGGGGTACCGAAATATTATTAGGATCATGAGTCGTTGACCGTGTGGAAAACAGGTTCGGAGGTAGGTACCGTTTCTTTTTGTTTATTTTTTCACATGAACGGCTTGCGAGCATCACGTGCGAAAAGAAGGCTCATCGTTGCAAGACCAACGGTGATGCAAACGCGAGAGAAAGTTGGGCCGTGCACCACCGAAAATTACTGTTCACTCGCATACGTTATCGTCGTAACAAATCAGGACCTTCTGTGTTATTTCATCGTAATTCAGTGAAGGAGGAAGAGTGGGGATGATAATTAATTCACACGCTTGTGATGGCTAATTGTTAGCGGCGGACGAAGCAAACACCGAGTACAAGCGAATTGGGCATGGCCCGGGGGTCTCATGAATATGAAAAAGTAGTTGATGAGCAAGAAAACAATGGTCGAGCGGAAATAATGAAACGTTGAATGATACTCGATCTTCCGGAGGCATCGGAGCGGTGGAAAAAGAAACAAAAACGGTACGGAACGGGATCAAATATCATGTTCCACTCCTCGTTTCCGCTCTGAACGATGAAACCGCGAGTTCCTGTACAGCATCCGAATTCACCCAAGGCCAAAACAATCAGCGTCATTTTATTTCATGACTGGAATTGTCGCTCTGTAAACAACCGCGAAAGAGTTTCAGTCACGTGCAGAGAATGATAATGGATACCAAACGCGAATCAATCGATGCGATAGCTGCCCACACTCCTATTTTCCATCACGGACGAGCGTGGGAGCTTCTTGCATGCTTCGACGAGCAATACTGACGCCGATCGAAGGAGACGAAGTATGAGGTGGAGGAAATTCGACAGAGAAGTGAAAATAAATGCTCGCCAAGTACCGGTTTGGGGTACAATTTGATCTAGCGAGGCTGAAGAACAAAAAATGTATTCTCACATGTGAGTTAGGAGGAAGAACCGCGCGCTATCCGCTAATAGTCAGTGAGCGAATCGCGTTACTGACACTGCGACAATTAGCTAAATGACAATTACGCGAGCAGGAGGCGCGCTGGCGCACCACGACCTCAACTGCCCAACGTTCTCACACTAATTGCAACGAATTTTACATAAATTAATCCTGAGCGTTATACTCTAGCCTTGTACACGGCTCCGCGGATGTTGAGCTAGTGTGCATTGTTTGCTGGATCGGAACCCGGTGTGGACACACAATAAATGATGGAGACCAAATAATACCTACATTTGCATTATTGGACACAATCTTTTTCGGACTCGTCCAAATTGGACACATTTTCTTTGGACGCGTGTACTAAATTGGTCACAGATGGATGTGCCATGATCTTGCAGGGACATGTTCGTCAATGGGTGGCACTGAAAAATAATCTGTGTCCAATTTCCTATGTGCAGCGCTGCCTATGTGTCTGCAAATAATGCAAATTTATTATTTCATGTCTATTATTTATTGTGTCTAAACGGGCCTCTCTCGTTTTTTATCGAACATCATCACCTCCGCCTGGTGATTCTTGCCGAGATCCGATGGAACTTGAGAATGAATTCTGCTCAAACAAAAATGTCTGATAATTGCTACAAGTATTTCTCCTGTTCATTTGGTTATCGGGTTGGAACGGATGATTGTAGGTGAATGACGCAATTGCAGAAGGTCACTTCTGAATATCGGGAGCAAAATACATCTGTATTTGTCCAATACGTCTGGCTGTTCCAAAGATTCATCTCCGTCGTGGTCAGTCACGGTTTGGCCGGACCGCGATACCCCGTGTCCTCTGACAATCTTGCAGGGTTAAGGATCGAAATCGTGCGATAAGCTGCGGTATCGCTGTTTCCACGTAAGCGGCATAAAATATTGCCTTATGACTCCGTGTCCTGTCATAAACGACCTACGTGAAAATGATTCGGCAAAACAACCTAAGTCCTATGCTCATACACAGGAGTTAGTCTTTTGACTCAAGACATTTTCAGATAGGTTGTTTTTCTGATAGTAAGACAACATTATTGATAGCGGCCGTCGATATCCGACGTTCCATTTTCCAAAAGTAGAGCTGTGGTAACGATTCGTGCGTTTTCCTCTCGCAATCGTGGTAGACGGGAAAAAATATTATCCATTACCAAGTAAATTCTACTCGATCCAAGAATGAGAGAGTTTCCTCGACCGTGGATCAGGTTCCAACGGAAAGCTTTCATCATCACTTCTAGCATCGCAAAATCAGGGTTTGAATCCGACTCGTGAGCAATCATATCGTCTAAATACTTCAAACGTAATCTCTATTGACTTGTCTTGATCCGTGAGTGTATAAGATCGTAATTTTTTGTCCAGTTTAGCTCAGAATCTTCTCGACTGAATCAATCGTGACAAGGATGCTCCTACAAATACAGATGCTGGTGGTTTATATCTTCGTATTTATCTAGGGAATGATCAGGCTGCAGATGTTATTCCTTTTCATTGTCGCAGTTGTAGATCTACGGTCGACAGGAAGGTGCTTTTTATCTATTCGTTTCAATAGATATAAGTGGACGTGCCGGAGTAGTAAGACCATAAGTCTCCTCTACTAAACATATCAATACTATAAATGGCACGTCTATATTGTTTATTCAACCATGAGTGGTAAAAAAAAACCTGGGGATAAGACGATCATAGTCGTCATTGGAGACACGATCCAGTTTATTTGCATTAGGCCGTCAGCTCACTGCCAAAAAGAGTGATGACTCCAAAACGTATGCTCTCTTGGATTTTAGCCGTTTTGAATGTAAAAATGAGAGTCCAAGCAAAATTAGCGAATTAATATTGAAAAAACATACCGAGTTTTCAATCACTATATCTCAATATTGATGTATGTAGTTGGATAAAAATTATAAATCTCTTTTGGAGATTTCAAACATACTACGATTCTTTTTTAGTTTTTAGTGACAGTTAAAGGTATTTCAGTCACTTATCAGAAGTCCATCTAGTTAAAATAGTAAAATTATCATTTTTCGGTTGATTCTGCAATATTTTATGATCCGATTCGGCAATTATTGCAGCAGTGGAAACCCATTTTTAAATGAAATCATCACGAATTTTCATATCATATGAGTATTCAGCCGAATTTCCAGAACATTCCGTATATGAATTTCAGTATAATCTTGGCTTTGAAATTTCAGGATGATTTTGATTTTTCAAAACTGTCATGTGAATATTCAAATATTGGAAAAGTTCAATTTTAATACACTTACATACATTTTTAATGAAACCTCATACAGAATTTTCTAACAGTGTACAGTAGGGGATCATACCTCTGACGAGACCGTTCAATTTTTATCTGCTCGTATGAGAATGGTAAGAATTGAGAAGGGGAGCTTACATCTAGCTTACATCGTTATTCGCTCAGACAATTGATCAAATGTGTTATTTAAAAAGTGATCTATCATCTTATCGAATGACAAGTCATATCAATAGACGAGGTATCCCGTAATCGTTTTATCATTATTCTTCTCAGACTTCCATCCACGATATAATTTTTTCTCGCAGAATCTGCGTCATTCGTCCAGTTGGATCGGTGAGATCTTTTTTTCTTTCAATAATTCCTCACGGAACACTCGCTTTTTTTCCAAATCAAGAATCCCAATTGTGAATTTTGTTGAATAGTCTTGCAAGAAGGCATAGATTATGGAACAAAAATATTCCTATCTTAACTCATGTTTACCTTGACATAGAAATTGGCTGCGATTGGTATCGATAATTGCCACGTGATCAGGAAGGAATTGAACCGAGTCTCGAAATGCTCCACACAAATAATGAGTGAGAAAAAGGGGTCGCAAACTGACCCATCCGAAAGACATTGAAATTAATGTTGCTGAACACAAGTAAAAGTGATAAAAAAAAGTGTAAGTGAATGAGCAGCTTCGACAAATCTCCTCGAGTGGCTTTCAACTTTAAGGATGTACAGGCTGTACAATCTCAACCAAAAGTGAGTCTCGTCGTCAATATTGAGTACTTCGAGATGAGATAAAAATCGGAAAAAAATCAACCACAATCAAGATGATAAGAGTATTCATTTTCGATAATAATAATGCCCAAAAGTTATCAACAAATTGTTTAAACAAATCATTGCTTAACAAATTGCCTGGTGACGTTATTTTTTTTTCATGTCAAATGAATTCGTTAATCTTTCCGAATACACATGAATTTTTTCAGAATTTTGTCACTTTTTTTAAATTTCCGTTTTCGATTTTGAAAAATGGAGAAAAAAATCTGAATTTTGGATATGTTATTGTGGAAACGATGTAGATTACAATTCCGAAGTTTCCGGAGCGTGGAACTAATAGTTTTGTAAATACAGCCTTTAGAAATTTCCGAAAACGGAAATTAAAAAAAAGTGACAAAATTCTGAAAAAATTCATGTGTATTCAGAAAAATTAACGAATTCATTTGACATGAAAAAAAATAACGTCACCAGGAAATTTGTTAAACAATGATTTTTTAAAACAATTTGTTGATAACTTTTGGGCATTATTATTATTGAAAATGAATACTCTTATCATCTTGATTGTGGTTGGTTTTTTTCCGATTTTTATCTCATCTCGAAGTACTCAATATTGACGACGAGACTCACTTTTGGTTGAGATTGTATGGCCTGTACATCCTTAATCGAGGTGTGGAACCGTGGAGCGTGGGTGATATCGTTTCCACAGACTGCAAGCTCACCGAGATACGAAACCGGCCTCAGGATGCTTAGTTCTATCCGCGAATGTGGTCTCGTAGGTATCGCAGAGATACCACCTCGAGGCTCAAACAAGCTGGGGATCGGCGGAGAAGACCAACGAGCAAATAGGCGGAGAGGCACATCGTTGATGGTGGCCGAACCAGCCAAAGGGCTTCAGAGAGCAGACCGAGCGGTCGCTCAGTTCAAGAGGAATAGCCGAGGAGTGACGAGGTGCGCGCGTTACTTGCGGCTGCGTTCATACACTCGACTGTACAGAGTTTGAATATTCAAATTTTTGAATATCGAGTTTTATCCCGGCAGTGCGGTGTACCCTGTGGAATAATAACGCTTCTCTCGGCTCAACGCGAGTAGGTAAGACTACCGACTCTGAAGAATCGTCTTTTGGTCATTTGACTGGGATATTTAGCCAGAATTAATCGAGCGAGTTTCTTAAGCTCGCGCGGATTTCGTAATTTCAAACGCATGACCGCAGCCGTGGAGAGTGTGAGTGCGGTTACAGGGCGCATTGTCTCTGTAGCTACGCAGACTCGAATCTGTAACGTGTGTAAATTGTGGGCAGGATGGGGTCTCGGACACCGACTGTGAACCTTCACCTGCCCTAGTCAGTCTGCAGAATACATGATTACGGACAATTGCATTACGCGAGTAATCGACAGATATTCGCGAGTAGAAACGGAAAGTCATAGACGGACGCCACTCCGTTCGTGAATACAATTATGTATAACTTTATCAGGAGAGAATTCGCACAGTGTACCGAAGCATAATTGAGATTCTTGCAGCACAGTTATTATCTCAGTCGGTTCGATAAACATTCTTTTTTTTTCGTTCCTCTATCTCTGATCAAAATAACTTATTTCTCCACTAATTGATCCGCTTCTGTACATCATATACATAAAGATTGTATTACTATGTCCGCGACATTGTGAAAAATGGAGGAAAAATCTAGTCAACCTCGGATCGCAGGGTCAACGAAAGCGCAAATAAATTCGCTGCACGGCATAATTTTTACATACGACTGGAAAAAAACCATCTCTAAATTTCTACATATACATTTTTAGATAGCAGGCTATCTGCCTCTGATATATGTCAGCCTAATCTTCTCGATGAACCTCGACTTGACCGCAAACTTATTTCGCAATCGAGTCGAATGAAATGTGTGTATCGTTTGACCCTACACTCTCTTGAATTGTATAAAAAAATCGACTTCAAAACCAAACTACTCAACCGATTTTGATGAAATTTATATCGGACCAATTTGAAAGTATACCCTTTCGAATAAAAAAAGAATTTTCCAAATCGGTTGATAAATGACGGAGTTCTGAGGTAACAAACATAAAAAAAAATATACTACCGGATTGAGAACCTCCTCCTTTTTTCAAGTCGGTTAAAAAGAGGACGAAAAACGGGTCGAGCTCCCAGTAGGTGGACCTGCAGAGGCCATTATTTATATATAGGTCATACGATAACCTCTGAGAATACAAGATGAGACTCTTATATTGCGGAGGAGATAGGGAATGGAGTCCGAAAAAGAGTCCAATATCCAATTTTCGAATCGATAAAGCAAATCCTAAAGAAAACAATCGAAGAGGGGGTATCGAACCTCGGGATAATTCATCTACACTCTAATCAGTCTGAATCTCGAGACTGATAAGACGCTTATAGCATCGTGGAAACGACAATGTCTTCATAAAACTATGCGAGAAGAACTGAAAAGAAGGTCATTGTCAGCAGCTTTGGGACTGATTCGTGGATTCTCAGTCCCTAAGTTTTGAAATAAGTGTTTTATGACGACGACGGACGGAAGACCAGAGAGAGAGATACGAGTTCGTTTTGTGCACACGGGCGGGCCAGTGTTTGTGTCAACTCTCTTTAACCCCAATCTGGGCAGTTGCACTCGTACGAGTTTGATGCGTTCCCATGCGTGAAAGGAAGAGTGTAAGACGAGAAGGTATATCTTGTCTTGGAACGACAATAAGGATGACACGCACGGTTATCGATCACGGTTTATCTGTGTCAATAATATCGCCATCCGAGAACCTCGCGTACACGATTATTTTCCGAGAGAGAAAGGGACTCGGAGACGATTAATCCGGCCCGGTCAATGTCCGGGGGTTGAGAACCGCATGTTATGCAGATATCATCGAGCCTGAATGCGAATCGACTAGACGGGAATTCCTTTTCCAAAACCCGGAGCGAACGAGTTTGTAATCCCTGTTGCGTAAACTGCAGTTGGCGATCTTGCAACATTCAAGGATAAGCCATTGCGAAAGACTGCACATTTTAAGTGCGCCACACCTTGGACACGTTTTGTCACTCATTCCACTTTATAGCGTTGTTTTCTCATTATCTTTCCAGCGTCCATGCTGCACACCTGCCTTCTAATCGAATAGGATTCATAAAATGTTCTGGCATAATGATTCTTAGAACCTGCAAATTCTGATCTCTCATCATTGTATTCCAGACTGAATCGAAAATGGCGCCACCAAGATTTAAGAAGTGCATGTCTAACAATCTTCTGACGATTCTCACGATCTTTGGAGTCATAGGAGGAACGGTCCTGGGTCTCGTCTTGCGTGTTACAAGTGAGAAATGGTCGGAACGGGATATCATGTATCTGCAGTTCCCTGGCGACTTGTTCCTCAGGATGTTGAAGGCGTTGATCCTCCCTCTGATAGTCGCGAGCATCGTTAGCGCCATCGGCAGTTTGGACCTATCCTTATCTGGTAAGAATTGTGAACAGAAATTCGGACAGTTGTACAGAAATCAATCTATAGCGTGATACAATGGTAACGAGCAAAAACTTGACGAGTATGATTTCACGAAATCATTCAAAGTCAGCGAAGCCTTGATCTCTTCAATGACGTACCACGCAGTAATGGTGCACATGTTCCGCGAATATCAAACATCGGTGCGCATTCTCGGGATAATTCAATGACCGCGTTGTCAGCATCTGGTTAGACGATAATCTTGTTGTTGATGATCATAATTCGAAACTTTAGATAATTTTACCAGAATATTTCGAGGTATCCACAGTTTACAAAAAGTGACAATCAGCCGATCACTCCGTTCACATCCGGTAATTTTTACTGTACCCGCATTTGCGAGTTTTGAATAATATTGAATGAAACATGAACAGTCTTTGAATGAACTACTTTTGCGGGATTTAGGCGGGAAACATACCTATGAAATATGACTTCCATAGCATAACGAGTCAGAAGAACTTGCCAGAGCCGGGATTTTTTTTCTCTCTTTGGGAAAAATAATTTTGCAATCTAATCGAGTTACCGATTACGGCCTAATTTTGGGACGTGAATTTAGCTTCTACTGACTTAGAAAAATGTAACCAAGTTCAGGGTCGGTATTTTTCTCCTCGAGCGGTACAGTACTGGGTAGTGGAGAGTCTTGATCCGCTGCTGACTGTCCAGTAAGCGATAAGTACAATGTGAAAAGTGAGAACCGGGGCGATGGGTCTTGTGAATCACATTCCGCGAATGGCTGCGTGTAGAGAATGGAAATAACGTATAATAATCATCAGGATGCCTTTAATTACTCAATTAAAATCTATTTATAAATATATTTTATATCCGCCGGATGCGATTTCTAAGAAAATTGCGAAGCGTAGAGGAAAAAGTAAGTTTTGCTTACTTTGTTATCTCTGAAGTACCGTTATAGTGAAGGGTACGCTCCGGTAGCGTAACGGTACGTACTACCAGAGGTCATAGGAATCTTGATATCAATATGAAAACGAGAGATTAGTATTCACAGCATCGTGTCAATCGAACGATGATAATTATGGAATCTAAAGGGTCGTTGACAAATTTCAGGAAAAATCGGCTTCCGTTCGATTTGCTATTATTCGGCGACAACGATCTGCGCTGTAATATTGGGAATCTTTCTGGTCCTGACTATACGTCCTGGTGAAATCAAAGGAGAACATACTCTGGAAACCATTAAAAGTAGTACACCCGAGAGAAAACTCACGACAGCGGATTCCATGCTCGATTTGATCAGGTAATTTTGACAGTCGGGACATTTTTCTCTTACGCCTGTCGCAATTGACGGGACTTTCCATTTCAATCGATGTTATTATATCCTTGCAGGAATCTCTTCCCGCCGAATCTTATCCAGGCTTGCCTCGAACAAGTGAGTATTATCGATTATTATTCTCGGTCAGGGTTGATTTGGGTCATCTGATAATCTTCACCTCCTGAGTCGTCTGTTGGTGTCGCGAAAAAATAATCGTACTGACACCACTAGTTCATTTTTGTTTCTCATTTGATACATTCATATGCCGTATGCGCTGAACCTTATTATCGCTTGTACCCTATCGAGAAAGATTCAGGGGGAACGTCCTCATATGCGTCATATCGTGCCCTGATTTACATTCGCGGAATCTGCGCTGATACCGTTCATCAAAGTGAAACCAACATCGGTTGTAGTTAATATCTCAACATCTCAAAATCCACCTCTCATCATATGCCCGATGAACTTTTTGTTTTCCAGTACCGAACTGAGCTGATTGACCCGCACAATGAATCGAGTGAGTATATTAGTTTGTTAGTTCGCTCTTTTTGTAGCGAAATGTTTATCATCATTATAGTTACGACTCCGACATACTGAAAGTACAAGTTAGCTGACCTTCAGACCTTGATTGCTGAGTGAAGCATGACTGGTATTAGTTTTTATGTTTCGTTTTTTCACGATGCCAGATCAAGTGGTAGATGAAGTCCAGTAGTGGCAGAAATTACAATTCAATATTTAAAACAAAGCAAAGATTCTAAAACTATTCTCTCTGCGTCTGACCAGTATCGATGCACCAATGGGAGATAAAGAACGATTACGGCAACGGGACAAATACCCTGGGTCTCGTGATCTTCGGTATCGTGATGGGAATAACCTTGGCGAAGATGGGACAGGTCGGAAAGCCACTACTCGACTTTTTCAATGCACTTTCCGAAGCCATGATGCTTATCACCAACTGGGTTATTTGGTACGTCGATTACCGGACTCTGCCCACACAGTACGGAACGCAAGGTTGTCTTAAAGTCGTCGTATGGATGTCAAATGTCTCACTTTTTGACTTTTTGAAGAGTTCAGACATGATCTAGACGTCAAAAAGTGGGACATTTGACGTCCATACGATGATTTTGTTACATCTTCGAGTTCTGTCTCGACTCGTTCTCGAGGGACACGTCCAAACGATATTTCTCTTTAATCTGATTTTCTTTTCAAGGATCTCGCCCATCGGTGTGACTTTCCTCGTGGCCTCCAAGCTCCTCGAGATCAAAGATCTGTCGGCCATTGTAGGTCAGCTGGGTATGTACTTCTGCACCGTATTGCTGGGGCTGTTCATCCACGGTTTTGGTACTCTCACCGCCATGTATGTGGTCTGTACGCGAGAGTTTCCCTTCAGGAAGATCGCTCAGATGGGTCAAGTATTGGTCACGGCTTTCGGAACAGCTTCGAGGTAACAACATCAAGATCTGCAATGTCCATACGGATCGATAATCGATACCGTTCATGCTTCAGCTCCGCGACTTTACCCATCACCCTGCAGTGTCTCGACGGAATGGGGCTGGACCCGAGGATCACGAGGTTCGTCGTGCCCATCGGCGCTACCATAAACATGGACGGAACCGCTCTCTACGAGGCCGTTGCAGCCATATTCATCGCCCAACTCAGAGGAGTTGAAATGACTTTCGGTAAAGTTATCGCCGTGAGGTAAGCAACGAATCAATTAGCCTGATCCAGTTCCAAAAGAAAGGAAAATAATATCCGTAACAAATGTCGCAGCGTTACCGCAACGGCAGCTAGTATCGGAGCAGCTGGGATCCCCCAGGCTGGACTCGTAACGATGGTCATGGTCCTCGACACGGTCGGATTACCCGCGGAAGACGTGACCCTGATCATCGCCGTTGACTGGCTACTGTGAGTGAACGTCAAAAAATTATTCACACACTATATCGTTTGTGTGTTTGAACCGTTTGATTTTTCGCAGGGATCGATTCCGGACCACGATTAACGTGATGTGTGACGCTCTCGGTGCGTGCATCATTGAAAAAATGAGCAAAGGTGAGCTTGCCGCAGCCACGGCGCGTCAACGAGAGGAGAGCGTCGAGTTGACCCACCTGAGGAAAGAGGAGGCGTGAAAAAAATCACTTTTATCACTCGTGAACAACCCGTCAGCGGGATTGAGGGCTTCTGTCAGGATCATCGACACGTTTTAATATATATAATCAATGGTGCTGAACGTTGGTGCCTCATAAGTCAACCATTATTGATATTCTTGCCTTAATATTATACTCGTCGTCACAGATATTTTTTTCCAAAAGACGTACCGAGTACATGAACGACAATCAAAAAAAAAAAAAAAAAAACCCTCAGTGGTTGTTTGAAGATCTTGTTGAAATTACGCAACGATTGTTGTCTAATTATGCTCCAAATTTTGAATAGAGTCAAATATATAATTGTCAGGTGCCATTTTTATAGCGACAATAGTGTTGATAGATGATTCAAGTGGTCAAAAAGTAACGAGGCATAACGGTGAATTAAGCCAAGGCTAAGTCATGATGTGTGAAGTGAATTAAAAATTGAATCATTTGATACTTAAGCGTATACAATATACGTACCTTTAGATACAATTACGTATAATTACCAAAACAGTTACGTGTATCGAGATATGACTTATACAATCGGTAGATTACTCAGGCGATATGTGCATGGGCATTGATTCTTGTTTATGTAGATACGCGTACATAAACACATAGTCAACCATTCATAATCATTGTATGATATACAGCTGTACGATTGAGGAAGTTATAGCTGAATGCTATGGTGCTTTTTAACGTTATTAAACCCTATTTATATGATACATATTCACTATAACTCTATGAAAAATTTATAAAAATTTATTACGTTGTTACCGATGCGATTGGAATCAGAATGCTGCGCGTTCGTTGTTTCACTCAGGTGTTATGATATGATATAAACTCAGAACTCACGATACTGTGTAAAGACGATTTAAAAAAAAATTATTTACACAAGGCCGATAATTATTCTACTTAAAATTTGATATAGACGTACTTACCTTATATTTGTCCTCAAGTACTTTGCTTATATTTGTTGCCAGTCCTTATTTTATGTAATTACCTTTGTCAATCTATACGTATGTATGTACTACCAGCTATTGTCAATAATTTCAGTGTATTCAGAGATTACTTATGAAAAGAAAGACCAGTCAAATATATACCCAATTATACAGACAGCTTATTCTCATTTACACGCCTTTCCTCACCAAAACTTATTCATTTTTTACCAACGAACTAATGATTCAGAAGTGTAATAGATAGTTATGTGTAAAATAATGATCCATTTCTTTATTATTCTTTAACTTTTTGATTAAGAGTTACAATTAGTTTTTTTTCGTCGTGAATAATAATTGTAAGATGCGTCTCGTCAATATGAGACAAAAGTTTGACAGTTTATTAGACATTACTTATTAATGATTAATTTCTTATTTGGTGTCGCAGGTCAATCGTAAACTCCAATTTTAACGTTTCGGCCCGTGAAGAGGGCCCTCTTCAGAACACTAAAATATTTATTTCTCTTTTAAACCAATTATACACACAAGATTTTTACATTATACGATATACGATAAGCTATTTTACAATTTTTAGGAAAGAAATTTGGGTTACCGGTTAGCACAAACAAGATCCCTGTTACCGAGTTTGTAGCCGAACTTGAAAGTAAAATTGAGTTTATCAACCCAGAAGATAGAAACAAAGCGAGGTGTGAGTTGGCTAGGTGTTTAAAGAACAATTTGTTTCCACGGACCAGAGAACACAACATTGATAATTGCTTCATTGACAAAATTAAACTTGCAAAGTCCTTCGTGTCAGACCATCCGGATTTGTTGTTTTTGAAGGCCGATAAAGGCAACACCACTGTGGTGATGTTAAGATCTGAATATGATGACAAGATGGCCAAGCTGTTGGATGATCCTGACACTTACAATATTTCTAAGAAAGATTTAACTGGGTCGTTACAAACTAAAGTAAACAAACTTGCCCAAGGCTGGTTTAAGAAACAATTATTAATCGATGAAAGCACGAAGAACAGGTTAATTACATACAATAGTGTTCCCGCTAAAGCCTATGGTCTACCGAAGATCCATAAAGAGGGTGTCCCGCTCAGGTTAATTGTATCTTTCATCGACAGTCCAACTTATGCACTGGCTAAGTTTGCTAATTCACTTCTGAAAACCCACCCACTGCCTATGTCGGATGTGAAGGACAGTTTCAAACTTGTTAACTTGGTCAAAGGTCTAATTCTACCTCCCGGTTACATCTTGATTTCCCTGGATGTAGTAGCTCTTTTTACGAATGTACCAACTGATTTAGCATTGTCATCAGTCAAGAAGAGATGGGTTGTACTCGGGGAAAATACAAAAATACCCCTTGATGGATTTGTAGAATGTCTCGAGTTATGCTTCAGGGCCGCGTGTTTCAACTATAAAGATACCACATACATGCAAACCTTTGGCTTACCCATGGGTTCTCCTCTATCTCCCATCTTATCCAATTTCGTCATGGAGGATTTAGAAACTGACTGTCTAGCCAAACTCCCGTTTAGTGTCCCCTTTTACTACAGATACGTAGACGACATCTTACTCGCTATACCTAGTGATTGTGTGGACTTGACCCTAGAAGTTTTTAACAGTTTCCACCATAGGTTGCAATTTACTGCTGAGACCGAAGTCAACAAGAAAATCAATTTTTTGGATGTGACCATCATCAACAGCGAATCCGGGTTGTTAACAGACTGGTATCAAAAACCCACGTGGTCCAAAAGATATCTAAATTTCCATTCTCACCACCCTGTAAAACAAAAAATTGGCACCATCTACAATTTAGTTGATCGTAGTGTGTTGCTGTCTGACCCCAGCTTCCATTTGAAGAACATCCGTTTAGTCCGTGATGTACTGGTTGAGAATGGGTACCCGCGTACCTTTATTGATTGTCACATCCAAAAACGTTTGACACATGTTCAAGAGAGATCGGTGGGTGCACATGTTTCGAGCAGTCAAAATGAAGCTGAGATTAGAACACCGATCAGATTTAGTTTTCCCTATGTCAAGGGTGTCTCACAGGCTGTAGCCAGGGTTTTAAGACCTTTCGACGTTGCTTGTACGTTCAAAAACATGAATGATTTATCAGGTCTGTTCACGAAATTGAAGGACAAAACACCTATAGATCTTTCTTCCAACATTGTTTACCGCATTCCTTGTATGGGTTGTGATGCATCCTACATTGGGCAGACTAAACGGTGGTTGAAGACTCGGATCTCGGAACATAAAACTAACATCAATAGGAAATCTGATGGCCACACTGCTCTAACTAGACACAAAATTGAGAATGATCATCAATTCAACTATGATCAAACTACTGTCCTCAAAAAAGAAAGTAATTATAGGAAAAGGTTAATTTACGAAATGTTTAACATAATTAGAGATAACACTGCCGTCAACCTTAGAAGTGATGTAGAGAAACTAAGTGTTACTTATTACGGTTTGATCTGACGGTTCATAAATCCCGGGCTAGCCCGGTGTTACACATATGTGTGTATACGTAGTGATCATACACGGCTGATTGTGTTGTTTACATTGCGCATTAGCTAATTTCGAACTGTTCGTGATATCAGTCCGTTCGCTCTGCCTTAGCGTAACTGTGTGGAGCTCCAAACTATCTAACGGTCCCAACGTTCGGGTTCAGTCCTTTATTTTCCCGGTGGTTGTTTTTTCACGGTGTACTGAACCCACAGGATGAGTCCTAAAGAACCGGACAAATACTGATAATGTTCTCTTCCAACGTAAGTTTACACGGAATGGTTTCTTTTCCGAAGAATCATCTCTGTAATCTCCTTATTCCACTAACCTCACTTTCTTCTTAGCGGTCCCGACCTTTGGCTATCTCTTGGACATGATTCCCACCGCTCTGTAATGTTGCCCCCCCCCTTTATTCAATTGTAAGTAATAATTGTAAAATAGCTTATC
>JAFFZH010012069.1:0-71469 GCA_018420115.1 Euura saliciscinereae
AAAAAAAAAATTGATGTGCGTGTGTGTGTGGAAAGAAAGAAAGAAAGAAAGAAAAAAACAGAAAAAGGTAAAAAAAAGCAAAAACAAAAAATATAATATATATAAAAATGTATGTAGTAGAAGTGAAGCTGTATCCCCTATAAATATCTGTGTCGTATTGTATTATACGCATATTATACATACCTATATAACATGATCGTAATGAGATGCGAAAAAAATCATGAATAATAATAATAACATTAAATTTAATCCTTAAATCTTTATTAATAATAATAATAATAATAATAATTAATACGCATATATTATACATATATATATTTATTTGTGTGCAGATATGAAATATCCTCAAAAAAAAAGAAAGAAAGAAAGAAAAGAAATAAGTGCTAATATGAAGAACACTAATTATTATATTGTTGTATCTTCTAATGATAAAATAATATTTGATTATAATCATCTCATCATATATAATACTATACATATATTTAATTTAATACAGCAAGACAAGATTTAAATTAAATGAAAAAAACAATTTATTATCATTCATTATTATTATTAGATAATAATATTACTAAAAAAAAAATGAAGAAACTATGAAGAAAAAAAAAGAATTTCATACCTATATAAGAAAGGAAATATGAGACACACAGCAGGTATAAATATATAAGGTAATTATAATAAATAAGAAACAAGATGTCTAGCAGATTTCAACCACTCTTATCCTCTTATAGTTATTAAGATCGAGTTATTCTCCGTCTTCCTGGACCAGACGCATCTCCAATGTTTTCGTGATTTCTCTAGCTATCACCACGCTCTTATCGTTAACTCGATTTCCCGCGGATGAATCCTCCTCCCGAGTTTTCACCTCCGCATCAACGTCCACGATTTCTTCGATCAGATGCTTCACCTCGGGGTTGAAATTATCATCGTTGAAACCGGCGAAGTGACGCGTCGTCAATATCGTCGATATCGCCGCGTCCTTTGACATTAATCGAGAACATGAAATCAGTGGATGCAACTGTGACCATAGGTAAAACGGAAGTGACGCGATGCTTTGTACGTGAACTCTAAAATTTATAATCCACTACTTGACTCGATTCTGATTGTTCGCTCAGAATTTATCGTTAGTCGACCATCTATCCGGGTCCCACTAGCACACTAAACGAATTGCATATTCATCGAGTTGACATTCGATAAAACTGTGTTGAGCCGCTGTCGAAGGAAAACAAAAAACCTGACTACACGAAGAAGAAGAAGAAGGATATTGATAGAAATCCCCGAGGAAGCGAAAACTGTTCCCACCTACGACGCTAGATGGCGGTCGAGTTTTACCGAACAGTGACGTCACAGAGTGGCGGGAAAGAGACACCGTTTCAAACGTCACAGAACTTTTTTGCATTCAACATTATTTCACTGCGGTCATTTGACAGGAGATAAGGAAATCGTCTCACCTTGTCATAATCGCAGATATTTTTCAATCCCGTATCTTCCGGTAGTTTGCCTCTGGCCATCGCCTCCCTCGACTTGGTCATCAGGTCACCGGCCGATTTCCTGCCTCTTTCTCTCTGCTCGAGAGTCTTCGGGGCGTTCATGTTCTTCGTTATCCTTGACCTCAGCTCGGCGTCCATTTCTTCAATTTCCTCTACCAACCGAATGTCATTTGTCTTATCGATCATCGCTTCCAATGGATCTTCTTCCGTTTTCGTCACCGCCTCACTTCCGATCGATAATTTATCCCCCGTCTCCTTTATCAGAGACGATACAAAACCGTCGATCGACTCCCTTCTAGCGTCTCTCAGAGAGTGTCTCCGGCACCTTTCCCTCCCCGATGTCGCGTCAGCCTCGGGTTCGACCCTGTCGGGTCTCACGATCGCCCACTCGGGATCGCCTCCGCCAGCCTCTGACCCGATGGACAGCTTCTTCCTGCTCGTCTCGAACCCCTCGATTTCGTGGGTCCGTTTCCCCGAAGGGCCAACTTCCAGCTGGGAGTCGATCGAGGTTGACAGTTTTCCGCGGTTCCTAATCATCCCCTTGACCTTCTCTCTTCGATCCTTGGAACTCCACCATCTGGTCTTGCTCGGGGGAGACACTCGGGGCTTGCAGCCTGTTCCCTGGCCTCCCCAGAAACTTACGACTTCTCCGTTCTTGTAAACGATGTCATTTTCGGCCGAGAACTTGTCCATGGCGTCGCAGAAGTCACGCATCTCTTCGCGCATCGAATTCAACCGGTCCGGTATCACAGTGTCGGATTCTCCGGTTCCGGGCTCTTCGGAATCTGACGAATCGAGGAAAGAGAATTGAATGTCATCGAGCTCATTGTCAGAAATTGGCTCAACTGCGTTCTTCGTACTTTCGACGGTCTCGGTGACCGAGGGAACTTTTTCATTCTCCGTGGTCTCGACCTCTTCGATTTTCGCCGGTTCCTCGTTCACCGGTTGACTCCGGTTGTCGAGGACGCGACGGGGCAGTCTCTTCCTCTCCAAATCTCCCGCTACGTGTTCCTTGATGTCCGACATCTCTTCTATGAGTCTGACTGGCTTTCCCGGCTCCCGAATCTGAAACGACGAAACTGATCTCGATAGTCCTTCGATTATTTCCAGAAGCCGTTACCTCGGCTTTCCAAGGCATCAGCAACTCCTTTATTTGTTCATTCGATTCGTGGATGTCCGAGTCCGTGATCGGCACAGGCGACGTCCAGGGATCGTTTTCTTCGCTCGACGAGGATCCGGACTCTGCTGTCTCCTCCTTGACTTCGAGCTGACAATGAGACAATAGCGCAACGAGGTTTTAAAAATGAGGAAGCGGAGAAGACGACGTGAAAAGTTTGTCTACCAGTTCCGAAGATCCTTCGGCGTACTTCTTCGCCGCTTCTACGTTCTCGGATCGATCCTTGTCGATTCTTTCGGACGCCGCAACAGCCTCGAAGCGTTTCTTCCTACCCAGCAAAGCTGGGGACGCCAAGATCGAGTTTGAAAATTTGCGATATCGGTTAAATATCGATCACCTCACCTGTGACACTGTCGTTTATCTTCTTCTGCTCGGCTTGAATCCAGCGGTTTCGTTCGGCGACCTCCTCCTCGGAACCTCCGCGCTTCCTGAAGAAGAACTTTTGATCAGAAACAGGGACATGTCGTGAATTTGGTCCGACTCACCAAGCCTCGGCGCAGGCCCGATCGCGCGGAAACACCGGACGGTCGTCGAGGTAAGTCAACTTTTGGCATTTCAGAGTTATCGTCTTCCGGTACATCTTTACGGACTTTATCACTGGGTTCCCGGTGAGAGTGACGACTCTGAGGTTCTTCATGGCGCCTAGGATCTGGAATTGTACGACGTTTTGTCACCCTTATGCATAACGAGTACCGATATCATATTCGCACTCTGTTTGTTCAGTTTGTGCAGTTTGTTGCGTAGAGAGATGCCGAGTAAACACGACGAGTGACGTCGTTGCGACTTACGTCAGTCGCAATATACCTACTGACCAAGTCGCATCAACGTCGGACATACCTACCAACTTCCCGTTTCAGATTTATGAGATACCATTTCACAGGTTTACAGATCCTGAGTTTTGAAAAGGTGGTTAAATAAATGTGATGATAAATTCTATGAATAATTCAACGTCGATATAATATGTACGCTCACATCTACCACTTCGAAGGACTCTATTCGATTGTGCGATAAATCGAGAATCGAGAGATTATCCAATTCCTTGAGGTGTTCGAGGTCCCTGGTTTCCTTCACGTAATTGTGCGACAGATTCAACGTGTTCAAGTTCTTCAACGATCCTGAAAACCGAAGAGTCGTAGAAAAAAAAACAACGAAATATCGACCGGTCCGAGCCTCACCTAGGTTCTCGATCACGCGAATCGTGTTGTGGGACAGATTGAGGGTGTCCAGTTTCGGCAGACACTCCAAATTCTCAATTTTCCCGATCAGATTATGGTGCAAAAATAGGCACTTGAGTTCTCCCTGGTTTTCCAAATTCGCTATTTCCCTTATGCCGTTGCTTTCCAACCAGAGACACTTGAGCCCCGTGTAACGCTCGAGGTTTTCGATGAATGAAAATCCTGCGGTACACGACATTCGTCATCACATATTCCTCACATACTCGCCAGTTTATCAGTCACCTTTGTAGTGGAGATAGAGAACGTCGTTCAGGTACGGCGTCTGGTAAAGATTGTTATCTTTGCAGTGTTTCTGAATAAATTCCTCCGTCATTCTGGATGGAAGGTAGAAAAATAAAAAATATTAATAAAACAGCGCGCGTATCTTCAGGTGTTATTTATCATTCACCTCGTGCCGTGCTTCTTCGCATCGAAATCGTATATTTTACCCTTGACGAAATTAGCCGGTGGCTTTCTCATCAGGTCCTCGTAGATCGACTCCTCGGAATCCGATTCCTGCCACGAGACGGGATCCTCTTCTTCCTTCCTTCCCTTCTTCAGCTCCTCCAGGGCCTCGGATTTGGTCAGCGGCATTTCCCTCGACCCCGGGGAATCCTCGTCGAAGGACGATTCCGAGGCCTCTGCCCGACTTTCCCTTTCGATCTTTTCCCCGACCTCCTTCGGGTCGTCCAGGATGTTTCCGTCAGGTTCGTCGACTCGTCTCCGGTGGATTTCATCCTCGATGTCGTCCAAAGTGTCGAATTTTGGCTCCTGACTCATGCTTTCGACGTTTTCGGAATATACGGATGAAAATAAACGGTGCGATAGTTGCCAGGGAAACGGGCCACGTGTCGGGGTCCGACTCCCGTCCGAGTTTGGTCGATTAATCGATTCGCAGCCACGTGCTTCTTTTCTACTTTGGAAATTTAGCTTCGAAGACGATGTCCCGTTTTTTTTTATCTCGGAAACTGTGCAAAAATTGACCTTAGCGGTGGATTTGATTTTCATTCAACTCCTAGAGTCGAGTTTGCAAAATTTATCAGGCTGCATCCGGTGACGAGATCGGGCGATCATGAGCGAGGAGATGAGATAAAAAAAAGAAGAAACGAGCAAAGCCAGACTCCGATAAGGCTAGCAGGTCGCGTTTAGATCCAAAGTTGTTTAACCGAAGCCGATTCCCCATTCAAAGTGGATTTAAATCCGATTCCGCCCCCGAAGATTCGGCACGCGCGCCGTAGTATCGAATCGGTGAATCGTGAATCCTGTATTGAAATGAAACCTCGGATCTCCAGCCACCCACCCAACGAGAGGGCAAAAGGGGAATTTGATATTCAAATGAGCCTGCACCGATACTATTCGGAAGATGGCGCATATCTCATCACCACACTTACATAATAGATTCCGATCGGAATCTATTATTATATTATTCGCGAGTTAAAGGGGCCTCGGATAGACGGAGGAATTGGATTTAAAACACCCCCGGTGTCGATACCTTTAAACGAAAATCCGAGACGTATAGCAGATGAAGAAAACGTCACGGAACTCGTATCGTTATCGGACGGTCGGAATTAGCTGCAACCGGAGGCACCGGTTCGAACGTCTCACTTCGGTCACCGAGGTCAGGGTCAGGGTCATAAAACGTCTCGGTTAAAAAGATCTTGGAATAAATAGCCCACCGATCAGCCGAATATTTTTTGGGCAGGATGCGTGAGGTCATCATTTTTATTTCGTTTCTATTTCCTCTACCTTCGGCGATGCGAATTTTCAACAATATCGGTATCACACGGTTTAAATAGTCAAAGACGGGATGAAAAGGTTAGAATTTAAAAAACATCCACCGAGTATAGCACACGATCTATCTGAATTGCAAATGCCAAGTGGCTCACCTATCGGCATCTTCGGATCCGACCCAATTATAATATTCAATACACCTGCGAGGGAGGGTCTGCGTCGGTATATACGGGACGCCGGACGTATACTCATCCTCGGCGAGCACAACGCCGACTGTGACAGACTGTGATAAGCGTGAATGAGAAGGGGGGAGTGGAAAACTTTGAAGAACGGTAAATTCTCCTGCACGGGTCTTATGAATCGAGGTGTCGCGTCTCGTACAGATTCCCTGCACCGGGCGGACTCTGGGATGGCATGATCTGATATGAAATACATTATCCAAGCAGCAAACGCGTTATCTTCAACTTTCAATTTATATCCGTCCCCTTTTTTCCGTCGCCTCGGCTCGATGCATCATCCGCAGTTTAATCCACACGTCACGGTGTTTCCGCTCCGCGATGCAGAGATCGTGATGTCGGAAGAGTCCTCGAATAGAGAGAAACGGAGCGATTCTCAAAACGGTTCATTTTCAAAACGCATCGAATGCTAATGGGAGCCCTTCCTTATCTCTTCTCTGTCTCGTGGAATCGGGCTATTTAAATAGCTCAATATTCATGCAACTACCTGCGATCACGGGCCGACGAATTTCGTTACCAAACGTACCTAGTTACCTACTGACAAAGAAACGAAAGCCGAGATCGGAATCTCCCCGATATTCGAGATAAGGAATCCCATGGGAATCGCATTCGTTTTCGGATGAGTCGTAAAAGGTATCGAATGGGGTGACGTCGCGTATCACTTGTCGAGATGACCGATCCCGTCGCGTCACGGACCAGCGGTGTTGGTTTTGAATAATAGGGGTAACGTATTCGTCAAAGTAAAAGTTTAAGTTCCGAGTGAAAGTTTTTTTTTTTTTTTTTTTTTTGTTTTTTTTTTTTTTCTCAAGTAAAAGCAAAAGGCGCGGTGTTATATCGATTGAAATTCAATCAAATGCACGCTTCTTTTTCTCGTGCCCGAGGTCATTGTTGCCGGGCAAACAAACGACGATGGTTGCCTCCTGTACGTCGGATACTCGGATAGTCGGATAGTCGGATATGACTATGAGGAACGGTGCGGCGGTGGGACGAGGTGCGCAGGAAGTCAAAATGCTATTCAAATGTATGGAAAAGTCAGTGGTACAATTTATAGTTAGCTATCGGCATTGAATCATTGAAACATAAACTATAAATGAATTGAAAGTCTCAGGGACAGTATTCATTTCAATGTCAATTATTTATAAATTTCTACCCCCCTCGCTCGACCCTTCGCCTCCCATCTTAACGTACCGGACGCGATTCGACGCGAGACTGCATCGTGTCTGTCAGAGTCCGCTGCAACCGCGGCCCGCTGATACCAAACGAGCGACAAGGATGACCCTATGGCACCAGACGAGATCTGATCACCTCCATTATACGCCTCTAACCCATCTCGTATTCTGCCTACGATACCATTTATACACCGGAGCCACCATATCGGGAGACAAAATTAACTCGATCAATTTATATATAGACACTATTTCGAGTCGTGACAAATTTCACCGCCAGATGTCGCGGGGGCCACATTCTCAATCACAAATCCTGTCCCAGCTGGCTTTTCGATGCGTAATCAACTTCTGATTGAGAATTTGCCTCAACGCGAAGCTGGTCTACTTCAGCCCGTCGCTTCTGTTTCGAAGTCATTTTCCGTGGCTAACCTGAAAAGGGTCAGAAACTGGGGCGTTAATCTGGTCCGATCGCGATACTGGACGAGAGAGAAACGATCAGTTTCGCATTCAGGATTTATAAACCGTCTCATATAGCGGATGGTGCAGCGGTATAAACGGGCGTCTTATGCCTCGGATGCAGGCGCAGCTTCCGCCTGCACCGCATCTTACGTCCATCTCTTACGCGTGTCGTCGTGGGCTCGTATATTGTTCTGATTTAAATATTTACGGAATAGTAACCGTATAATGCGATATCCGATGCACATACGTTGGTCACGATATATATGAGAACATTTTCAACGCGATATTAAGATCGCGATAAGAAGACTAAACAAACAAACGATTCTTAGAACGCATTTTGGGTCATCTGGGTGATAATAGTTACGGTCCAGAAAGTATTTCGATATCATCTACTCGATTCGATTCGATTTGAATGATCGCGTTTTACTTTCACGGCTGATAAACATTGACGCGCTCTTTCTTCCCGCGATAAATAGAAGAAGAGGACGAAGAAGGTAACGAAATCGTTGGATTTTCATTTTTCAATTTCAATATAGCAAAAACATTCGGTATCGGTGTATCGTTCACCGATTCTCACACCGGGACGATATACAGTTCCGCGTATACCGTATAATTCATACACTATACATATATTTATTACAATTTTATCAAGTATACTGTAGTATTTGTGCGACTATCTCTTGCGTAACGTCATTTATCAGATCCTGACATCCTGTCAACTCGACGTGCATCTGCGTATCATTCAACAACCGTTTTACCCCTCATCGTTCCGCCTCCTCCTCCTCCTCCTCCTTCTTCTTCTTCTTCATAAAAAAAAAAAAAAAAAATTAGTGTCGTCGGGATTTGGGGTTGATCATGTTTCAATTTCGGGTAGAAGTTGCGGTTCGGCGAAACGGGGGATGAGGGGGAGGGGGAGGGGGAGGGGGAGAAATAAATATAAAATTCGTCGTAAAAGAAGAAATTACAATTGTAAAAAGCGCCGGCGATATACCTGCCCAGATAGAAATCTTTAGACCTAAGAATAGCGGTACTTTCTTTTGTTTCTGTGACGCGATCGCGCGCGCGCGCGCGCGGAACTCCGGTCAGGCAACCAAGTGAACCAAGACACGAAACCCGGCGTGACACAAACCTGGGGGGAAGCTCGTGTACAGAGTTCGCGCATGGTATTGGGGATTATACCTGAAGCCTTATTACATCTTATTGCGACACATTTTACGAACCATAAACACTTTTGCGCGTGGTACCCTCTCCTCCGACTCTTCGCCCCCCTGCACAGACGCAGAAAAACAGACGGTCGATTCGCATTTTCTCGTCTCGTCAATCGGTAACAATTACTGATTCGTTTCATGCTTGATCGTATATTATATGAATTGAAAAATAATATTCAATATCATCGTTGCGGTATATAATTCACCAGGCATATTTAATTCGCATCTTTGCAGCTTCTTTCTAGCTTCTTGTTGAAGTTACTGCAATTACCCCGATAATGAAAAGTTGAGTTCGGCTTCGATCGGTTGAGTACTTTTTGAATCATTTAAATATCAAAATTCTAAATAATACAATAAAAGTGAGGATATCTTGAGCACGGATCGACGAATTTGAATGGAGTTTGGTACCACACGGTGTTTTGTGTCGCTGATCACGAATCCGAAGTCAGTTTTGCAAAATTTTAATTTGTCGTATTCGATGTGCTCCAAAAACACTAGAAACATTTCAATTTTGATGAAAATTGGTACTAGAACGTTTTTTGGGTCACTGAACACGAATCTGAAGTCAGATTTGCGAAATTCAAAATGGCGGATCCAATTTACTGAAGGAAAAACAGTAAAAACATTCCAAATCAAGAATCTCAGATCAGATTTGCAAAATTTAAAATGGCTGGAAACAAAATCCAAACCCACTGGTTTTTTATATACCCACTTGAATTAATTTTGAAAATTGAAACTGTGAATCTTTTTGACTAATATTATTATCAAATTCATTTCGTCATTATAATCTTTCTCTTCTTTCTTTTTCACATACACACGTACAGAAGGTCGTATAATTTTCTTTTCTGTTCGATTTACAGACTAAGAACGTTGAAATATGTCCACGTAGCGTAGAAATTAAATATCGTCAATAACTGGGCCGTTTACCTCACTTTCGGATCGATCAATTGTCAAAACTGTATCGAAAATCTGTATTTCGTTTGGACGATTGGCCCGCATTTGAAATGTGGGACACCGTGAAAAGTTGACATTCAAAATGAAATAAAAAAAAAAGTTCAATCATTATACCGAGGTGGTATTATAATGATTGGATCTAGGCGTTTGCGATTTTATAAAATGTAAGCCAAGATTACTATATTCGTGTCCTACAATAAAAAAAAATAAAAAAAAGTCATCGGAAAATTCCAAATTCCGTTTTTTCTTCTTTTTTCAAGTTGGTGTTAAAAACAGAAAAGCTTCCAGTCTGTTTAATGTCATTATGTAAAGTGAGAAACGGATCTTCGTCAAGGTTACTCGTTCGATCTTGATATCTATGAAATTACGAGGCTTGTATAGGTATACAAATGCGATGTCAAGTTAGAGGATTTTTGCAAAGCCAAAGCCACAGCCAGGGTCACGGGGCGCTTCGATTATCATTCGACTCCATTAGACTCGGACTCGTTTCATTTTATTCCGTAACTGTATCGTATTCTCATTCCTAATTTTTATTCGCCAATTTTCTGCGAACTCTTTGAAATCTGTCGCGACTACAAGTTCCGACGATGTCGCGGTGTTTTTCCCCTCGCTGCAGTTAGATAACGGTTAATAATCAATTTGATCGAGAATGATCTACCATAAATATATCGAGAGCGTATACCTAGATCGCGATTCGAGATTATTCTCGTTCAGCTTCCACGTTTGAGCTTCCAGGAATCGTCGAGAACTGTGAGAAATCGCGCGCGGCGTAACCGCGTATGCGGAAGACGAACTGCACAACGTAGAACCTATTTTATTATTCCGAATTGCAAAATATGTCGGGAGAAAATCAAAACAACCGATCAAACAATTTCAGATTATTGTGTAACGATTTATTCCGTTTCCCTCTCTTCGCTCTCTCCGCGAATGGCCTAATTCTCTAACGAACTAAAAATTAATCTTCTCTCGGCGATCGTCGTCCGGCTACGCGAGACTCTCGGCGTTCGGTGCAGGTCGTAGATGGGCGGGTACCGCGATATTAATTATTCATTAGACCTACGAGAAGTAACTCAATGGTTCAAGGTTGCATCCCGAGCCGGGGACTCGGAACTGTGAGTCTCCCGATAGATTCTCTCTCGTCGTCCATCGGGGATATTTGAAACGGGGTTGGAAACGATTTTTTATCCATGTATTTACACAGCTCCTCTGACGCGTGTTCCTGTTTCGATAATTATACTACGTGCGTAAGAGACTCTGGGCTTGTTGATACTTTTTATGCAATTTCATACGCGCGCCGTCTCTCTGCCGGAGAGAAAGAGCGAGAAAGAAAAGAAAAAAAAATTAACAGTAAAACAAAAAAGAAAGTAAAATATTTAGATCACGGTGTCATTTCGTTCTTTCGAGAATTGCATATATCTAACGTTGACTAAAATATATTTACTGTATATATTATAAACGAGTGCAGTGCAGATAAAAAGGGAATGAGAAAAGGAATTACGAAATTCTGATCTCTGGCCACTTTTTCCATCCACCCTTTACATATGTCCGAACTATTTGTATGTCGGATATATATAGAAATTCAAATCTCTTCAATCCAATGCTCCATTTATTGAAGTACCGATTTTTCTTTTTCTTCTTCTTTTTCCTTTTTCCTTTTTCCTTTTTCTTTTTCTTTTTCTTTTTCTTTTTCTTTTTCTTCCCATACCGCAGGCCCTACATCTCATCACTTCGACGAGCCCATGGTCGATACAGACTCGCAAGGAGATAAACATTCATAAATAAAAGATGACGCTCGAACGTGAGAGACGAGATCCGAATTATAGTTTACAATCCACCCACCATCTTTCACCTCTGGAGCGACAGACGGACGGAGGAGATGATGTATATTTTGAGAGAACCGAGATCCTAGTTAATAGTTAATAGTTTTGACGAAAATCCACCGGCGGGATGGAAAAACGAGGGAAGAAGCGGTGCCCACCTACCAACCTACCTTCTGGATCACGGGAACGGTGACAGAGTGACCGAACGAAGAAAAGAGAAGCAGTCATCCAAAAAACCCGAGCACGCCTCGATCCCAATCTATGCTGATGTCGTATTGATACATAAGCAGGGGTCAACCCATGTATAATAAAATTCCGACTTGCATAGATATCGGGGCGAATCGATCGCACACAACCTCGGCTCTCCGCGCTCGTACGCGACGATGCATCGGGGAGTTTGGAGTCTGGACGAGGGTGAGAACACGCCGGTAATGTCGGACAGACCCCCGTGTACGAGTTGAGTTTCAATCGGGGGAAGTCCCGTCAAGGGTCTGCCGGCGTGTAGCGGGGCCCTGGTGGGGCTGCGGACAGTTTTCCCGATTTGAAAGTCAATTCATCCGAGGGAGATTATAATATCTATGTCGCCACGGATCGAGCCGTAATCGCAAAAGATGTTTTCAAACGATGCAAATTAGAAATCCTGTTGCGCTGGCCTGTATTCGGATGGATCAATTGCGATGCGTAGAGAGTATCAACGGCAACAACAGGAGACAGGAGGCCGTAAATATTTTCCCAGCTCCGTTCAGATTAACCATAGAATAGAGGAATAAAAAAAGAATGAGAAAGAGAGAGACGCAAATTGAAATAATAAAACGATAAGACTCGGTCTGCCGTCTGCACCTCGACGTCGACGTGTGACGTGGGAAATCGTCTTCTACGCCGCGGGCGGAATTAAGAACAACCGGAGACGTCGGAGACGAAGACGGGTTGATTATTATATTTCACGAGTCATCGAACGTCCCCGCGCGATCGCGATGGTCCAGTTTCCAGGATATTTCCTGGATTTATAAGAACTGGAACGATAAGACTGTTTACGCGCTTCGTTTTATCAATTGTTTTCAAAGTTACCGGCGAATAACATCCGACGATATTTCCGTGTGGGAAAACGTCCACCCAGACGGCACCGTGTTTACGGTGTTTACCATTCGCGTTTTATCAACCTAGATATTCCATTACCTCACCGCGTTCGGAGCAAATATCAAAACATTCCACGGCATAAAATAAGCGCGAATCCGTCCTACGACGCAGCCTCTATCCCCGATCGGAGGGAATAACATTTGGAAAATACAAATATCAGACCCTTGACGGGGTTTTTATCGGCGGGATCGGAGAGGAACTCGTTTGTCCGCTGCACCTGTCTAGTCCCATTCTCCGATGGTGGACAAAGGACGAAACGCGAGTAGCCAGTTAGAAGAGCGAATCGCGGTGGTAAAAAAAAAGTCGACCAATTTATGCGAGGAGGTCGAAATTTGAGGCGATTTTTCTCCCGTCCCGGGGTGGACGACCGGAATTTTTTGTTCCTTCTTCGCGAGATGGTCCTGCAAAAATGAATTTGATGTAGCCTCGGACGAGCGAGACGAGTCCGATCTCCATCTCGTCAGTAACACAAAATTTTACATTAAAATACAAATATATTCAAGAGTTTGTCTTTCGGGGCTCGTTTGTCACCGGCGATTTTTGATGCAGCGACAGATTCGGGGCCCGATACGGAGCCGGTGCATCTGCCCGCGAGAACCGATCACGCTCCGGGTCTCGCGTCCATTGCCCAAGGACTCGGATTACCGGAAAGTGAAATCACGGATGAAACTTGTCATCCCATTTCCGAAAAGAGCCGCGTGAAAGTCGGATGAAGACGAGGCCAGACGTCTGATATAAATGCACATAAACAATCGACTCGAAGATACGTTGGACACCCCCGCGCTGACAGTGACCGTTTATCGGAATCTGAATTGCATGCTCCGAGGCTCGGACCGCTGCATCCCGTTGCGCGTACATACTCAATGACCGAAGGAACAGAGGAAAAAGTACGTTGAAATTTCAAAATATAATTCGAAACCGTCGAATTTGACCCATCCCCTTGTCACATCCAACGATCATCCGATTCGGAAGTTTCCTCAGATTGATGAATGGCCGCGTGATGAGTGGATACGATTTTTACAAACGATTAAAAAACAGCAATTAAATATTATCAATTTGACGTCACACGGTACCTCGGCCACGGTTGTCCGCAGCGCCGCCGGACGGTAGAACTGTGCGTATGACGTCACACGCGACCGGGAAATTCAAAGGCTGTATTAAAAAAACTTGATTCACGTGAAAACCAGCTATAAACAATTAGGTGCGATGTGTTTTTATTCGATTCTGATCATCAAAGTATCGGATAGGGGATACAAGAAAATTCATAAAACTTCCCTATTTCCTCGTGTATGTATTAGAGATAACGATCCCCGATACTTTCGAGAGAAGCCTTGGATCTATGTGAAAATGTTTGCGTACTCCGCGTTGGCGCGAGGTCGAAGGGAACCTGCGCACATCCTCTCGCCACCCTTCGTCATCGTCAAAAAAATATGACGCGAGTCTTTCGTCGTTAAAAATCAACGCAATCTTGTAATTTGTAGAGCGATCAGCTCGGCGTCTAGTCTAGACCGAGAATATGGTGCATAGATGCGATGTGATAAGAGCGATGAGAGGTAAGGAGACGGGGACGCTCGTCCATTACTCGGTGACTATGCGCGTTCATTGCTAATGGAAGCAACCTTGATTTTGGTAGCGAGGCCTTCGCGTCTGGCATACGATTATCCGTTGGTCCAGCGGCTGTGTCTCCGCTCTCCTCTCCTCCTCCTCTGGCGTGGATCCGTGATCTTGAAACTTGACAGGTATTCTGGGAATATGAGACGACATTCTTAGAAAACTGATTGTCTGTTGATTTACTTGTCGATACCTATCGGTCTGTAGGTTATCGGGTCTTGAAGCCAATAAGCTCCGACAGGGTATCATATAGATGTGAAACGGTAAATGTACCTATCGACATTATAGAGAAACGATTGCATCACCCCTAGACGAGAGAGGAAACGAGCCGATAAATTTTTAAGGGCATCTAGCGCACCCGGCGTAACCATCTAGGGGATGGTGCAAGAAATCGGCGTCTATCTGGTCCCCCCCGATGTACGCTCTAACGTGGTTGTCGTCGTCGTCGTCGTCTTTCGTTCGATCGAAATGTATGCGGGGTGAGCCGCGGAATACATAAGCTGACTACATTAACGAGGTATATAAGATCGCCGGGAAGGCTTGGATCCCCAGACCGAGTCAGATCGGCAAACGGTTGAGACGATAATAGTAGAGGCAGGCCACAGCGACCCGTGGACCAAGTAAAATCATCCCGCAACCCGACACCCCGGCGCTGCAGCTACTATTTGACCCTCGACCAGTCGCATAAATCTGATACAATACCGTCTTCGGTTTGTGACCAATCGTGAACAGTGTGAAATCGACGATAAGGAATAAGAAGACTCTCTCCGAGTGTCATTCAACGATCAGCAACCAAGATGACTGTCCTGGCTCTCAGCACTACGACTTACTTCCTGATGGCCGCTTCCATGGTGGCGTTGATACTGTTCTTCGTTGATTACATAAGGTCGCGTAAGCCGGCTAAGAAGATGATCGACACCGAGACAGCGGCGCTTCCCGAACCACCGGGTCCGAAGCCATGGCCGATTATCGGCTCCCTTCACATCATGGGACGCTACGACGTTCCGTACAAGGCTTTCGCCGATCTTGCGAGGATCTACAACAACCAGATCATCAAGCTGAGGATGGGATCGGTGCCGTGCGTCGTCGTCAACGGCCTCGAGAACATCAAGGAGGTCCTGATCACCAAGGGACCTCAGTTCGATTCGAGACCCAACTTTGCGAGATACCATCAGCTGTTCTGCGGGGACAAGGAGAACTGTAAGTATCTATAAAACTCTCGTTCGAACATACACAGTAGAGTCTCGACACACGGCTTTATTTGGCTCGAAGGATAACGCCGAAGGTCTGGTTTTATGGTCAGGGACGCGACTAGTGTCAACAAACACTTGCAGTCTCGCGTCTATTCCCGTAAAGGCCGCGTCTCACCGCTTGGGGAAAAAAAAGCCCCCGCCAAAACCCGTTTCCATCTAACCACAGCCTCGGCCGCAAGTCCCGGAGGAATTTATCGCATCTAGCTAACGTTCCTTTTTTTCTTTTTCAAATTACAGCACTCGCGTTTTGCGATTGGTCCGAGGTTCAGAAGTCCAGACGGGAGACCCTGAGGGCCCACACCTTCCCCAGGGCCTTCACCGCCAAGTACGATCAACTGAACGCCATCATCGGACAGGAGGTCGAGAGCCTCGTCGACTACCTCGGGGAGGCCGAGAGCGTCGCCGCGAAGCCTCTGATCCTCCACACCTGCGCGAACATATTCACAAACTACTTCTGCTCGAAGAGGTTCGACCTCGGCCACACCGAGTTCCGCACGATGATCGAGAACTTCGACAAAGTATTCTTCGAGGTGAACCAAGGCTACGCCGCCGACTTTATGCCCTTCCTGATGCCCCTGCACCAGCGGAACATGGCCAGGATGGCGAACTGGAGCCACAAGATCAGAGAATTCGTCGAGAAGAACGTGATCGAGGAACGCCGCGACTCGTGGACCGATCTCCTCCCCGAAAACGACTACGTCGATTGTCTGATCAACCACGTCAGCACGGAGGCTGAGCCCAAGATGTCCTGGGACACGGCGCTCTTCGCCCTCGAGGACATAGTCGGGGGACACTCGGCCGTCGGTAATCTCCTGGTCAAGGTGCTCGGCTACCTGGTGAACAACCCGCAGGTCCAGCTGAGGGCTCAGGAGGAGATCGACGCCGCGAAGACCGATTCCGTCGCCGTTGGGCTGGAGCATCGGGGATCTATGCCGTACACGGAGTCCATAGTCCTGGAGGCGATCCGGCTGATCGCCAGCCCGATCGTCCCGCACGTTTCCAATCAGGACAGTTCGATCGCCGGTGAGTTCGAGTTTCCGACTACGAGTTTACGTTCTCGAATCGCCAGATTTGGACGGTATTTTAACTTTTTATTTCACTATTCCAGGCTACAGAGTGGAAAAGGGGTCGCTCATCTTCCTGAACAACTACGACCTGAACATGTCGACCGAGTTGTGGTCCGCGCCCGACGCCTTCAAGCCCGAGCGGTTCGTTGTCAACGGGAGGATATCGAAGCCCGAACACTTCCTTCCTTTCGGAGGTGGTCGTCGTTCTTGCATGGGTTACAAGATGGTGCAGTATCTGAGTTTCTCGACGGTAGCGACGATCCTGAAGCACTTCACGATACTTCCGGTGGAGGGAGAGACGTACAAGGTGCCGATCGGAAACCTTGCGCTTCCGGAAAATTCGTTCAACTTCCGCTTCGAAAGGAGGTAGAGGACGTGAATTTACACGCGATAGATTGAAGAATAACGCTCCTCTGTAGGACGATGACATTATTAGATTTTAAAGACAGATTGTAAGGTAAGAAATTACAAATTCGTAGATAATTTTGAGCGTTATTCCTCAATTTTTGTACATAACTTGCATGCCTTTAGGTGTCTGAATACTTTAGAGCCCCGAAGCCTTGTTGACAAGGTTTAAAATTCTCTCTATCCTAGATTCAAAATGAAAGAAGAATAATAATTAGACTCGGTTATCAATCTCATTGTACATACATACATACGTAATATTAGTCTGCTCGACGTCCTTTGTCATCTCGATTTTCTAATTACCGCTTTGTACAGCCTGTCCCTATTATCATCGCCATCGTATTATTATCGACAACATAATATGAACATGATCACTTCGATCGGTCTCTTAATATTTCATTACTCTTGTCATCGTCAATCATCCCGTTTCACCATCGATAAATAACAATAATTGTTATTCGGAATCATAGGAAAAAAAGCCTGTGATTCCGTTTATCTATTATTCTCGATGTATAATTTATTAACTAATACCATTCTATCTTTATCATATATTTTTTTCGTTGTTGTTATTTATTAATATTATTATCATTAATAGGTAATTTTATTATTATCATTATTATTATTATTGTTGCTATTGTCATCACTGTCGCGTTGATGTAATTTCTATATTATTATTATTATTTTTATTATCATTATTATTAATTTGCCATTACTATTATCATTGTTTTTCTCTATTATAATCGCCTTTTCTTCGTCTTTATCTCTGTCACGTCGTGTGTTGTGTTTGTTATTTAATTATTGTGATTGTTACCCTTTTGTTAATTTATTATTTAAGATTTTAATAAAAAAAAAAACTATAATGGATAAAAAAAAACTATCAATGTCTTCTTTTTTCTGCTTCGACAAATTTAAATGTAACTGTGGTGAGGAGGTGAAATAAAATAGAGACGTTCAACTTGATCAGATAAATAAATTATTGTTATTATAAAAAAATATACAAAACTAAGAAAATTGAAGATTCTTTCAAACACAGATTTCGTGTTGTTTGACGGAATTTATATCGTTGGTGACGATTTTTTCCGTTTCCTCGGGTGATTTTTTTCTCTTGAAAGATTCCTCTATCTGCTGAAGCGTCTTTCCCTTAGTTTCGGGTAGAAATAACAGCACGAATATCGTACCGAGGAGCGATAATATCGTGTAGAAGAGAAACACCCCGTGTTTATCGAAGGCGATCAGCAAGTCGGGGTGGATTTTCAACGCCACGAAACTGAAGACGTAGGCCAGACAGGTTGTCATCCCAGAAAATACGTCCTTCACCCTCGCGGGGTACAGTTCGCCGATCATGGCGAACGGGAGAACAAGAAAACCTAGAGTACTCGCCAGGATGTACATCAGGATCGAGATCACCGGTATCCAACCGTCGTCGTCGACGCTGTAGCCCCTGCTGACGGCGTACGAGTAGGCCGACAGCACCCCCATGAAGAGGGTCATCCCGGCACCGGACAATATCGACGGCACCCTTCTCCCCAACTTACGACAAACGTAGGACACGAAGATGGTGCCTAGGAGCCTCGCGACGCCGATTAAAATCGCTGCGAGATTGCCGTTTATCTTCACACCCGCCTCGAGCGTTATGTCAACGGCGTAGTAGATCACTACGAAGGTGCCTGAGAACTGCTGGAAGAAGAAGTACCCGGTCATTATCGCAAATGGCTTCAGATTCGACATTGCGAAGATCTTTGAAACCCTGGAAACCGAGTCTTGGCCGGTACCGGAATCCGCTGGCTTCTCGGACCTCGGTTCTTCCCCTTTCAGACCCTGGAACTTCCGCAGGGCCGTTTCTGACTCGCCCGTTCGACCCTGGCTTCGAAGCCACACGGGGGACTCGGGCATCTTTAGCAATACCAAGACAATCGAAAAGGCGGGAAACGCCGAACTCAGGAGAGCCATGAGCCGCCAGTTGTTCTGAAATTTGTTGAATAATCCGTTACCTCCGATATTCGACGAGCCTCTGTATTCACTCACCTCCAGAACGTAGCCGAATGTGTAGATTATCAGGATCCCAACTGCGATAGCGACGCTGGTCCAGGTGACTACGATCCCTCGTAATTTAGGCCCGGCTATTTCGGCCGCGTAGACGGTCGACGGGACGGAAGCCAGGCCGATCGCCACACCGGAAATCGCTCTTCCGATCAGTATGTGAGTCACGTTAGATGCGAAGTAGATCGAGAGCCAGGCTATCACGGACACGGCGGACGTTGATATCGTCGCGAATCTACGACCACGACGCATCGTCACGCTGGACAACATGCAGCCGATGGGAGTAGCGATCGCCGTTATACTCGCTGATCAAGAAACAAGAATTACCTACTTAGAATATAAGAATACACCAAGAAAGATCAAAGATACGTTAAATTTTTGCCTGTTTTTCGTAAACTGAAAGTCAGATTGAGAAACTGAGCTACCAAAACTCAGGCAATGATGAAACCAAAATAGTTTGGCCCAAAGTTACGAAACTAACCGATCCAGGACTTTGTGGCTTCTGTGACATCGATCCCGCTGTCCGCAGCGGCCAAGGGGCCGAGGGCCACCGCACTGTATCCGAGTCCCATGGCAGGTCCGATGACGGAAGTGTTTGCGATTAAGCAGGCCATGAGCTGAAAGAAACGAATAGCTGAAGAACCGGTCCGATCTAAGGGCTGGTAGTTTGACGCGATCGAATTATCGTATCGCGGCTCGAGATCGTGGCTCTAGATAGTCCAGAATCCAGCCATATTATCGGTCGCAAGGAGTTACGTAAATGTGCCGTTTTGTAATCTGGGTGAAAAAAACGCATCTAACTATCGCGATTCTTATTGCTTACTGATCCTATTCTCTACTTGTCTCGCGTATTCGAAACAACCATTACCACTCGAGCGAATTACCATCGAGTAGCTACGGTTTTACTCGGTGGTGACTCTCCTTTTCTCAATGATCAGCACCTCTACGCTCATATAGCTGCTGAATCAATTTCTCAATTCGAATACGATAACGTCGGGTATTTTCCACTTTTGCCATTTCTCAATCGCGTCGATGTTGTTGCTGTGACGATCTTTATTATAGTTTTCGTCATCGATTCGTCGCTTTTTTTTGCATCAGCCACTAAATCAGTGAATTAGGACCCCCGCTGAAGATTGATAAGCTTTGACTTCAACCTTGGTCTTGGTCGTCGGGCAATAAAATGATGGAGAGGGAGAGAGAGGAAGATGCATGCGAATACTGATAAAGCTATCTAGAGCTCGGGGCAATAATTAATGTCAGAACAAACGTTGAAAGGCAGTTTACGGAGAACAAGTAATTTGTTTAACATGAAAGATAGTTAACTTGTTCATAACTATAATTAAGTCGTGTTAACTGACAATAAGTATTTTATCCACTATTTCAACGCTTTGTCTTCTACTCGACGACTCACCTGGAACGTGTTCGCCCTTCTCGATTCCCGCTTTTTGGTGGTTTCCGATTCTTCATCTCTCACCTTCTCAGGTGTGGCGGCGATATGAAGCGCGGCCTCGTCGTGCATGGTTTTAAGTTCCGTCACTAATAGTCCAGCTTTTGTTTCCGTTTATTTCACGTAGAACCGGTTCGCTGCTAACGATTGATTCTTTAATCGATGCAAATTTACGGTATTTCTTAAAAACCGCAGCTTACGAACGCCGCTGCTTGACTGAGAGTGAGAATGAACCGGGATTGACTGATGAAGACCCTGCGAAGATACCGCGATTAAACACATTAAAGCTTCATCGATAAGATCATTGCGAAAATTTCTCTTCTCATCTACGATTTAAGGTTTATTATACGGCTTAAAAATCTGATAACTTCGCTTCTTTTATTTCAAGAGCAATATAGCTTCTCTGTTCCAGGTATGCCTACGGACAAGTATACCTGCACGTTTATCCACGCTAATTGAACGCCACTCAAGTTGTTCTGGTATTATTCGCCAGATAAGCATCTCTGAGGAGTCACGAGGTTATCGAAACTAACGAACCACAACATTTTACCGACTATTATATCGTCGACTCGGCAAAAAGCAAACGGAATGGCTGCTAGAAGCAGCTGATAGATCTAGGAACTTGCAAACTCTTTCGAATCAACGTTATTCGACAACTGTGTATTCTTGCAACTCGAAGCTCTCGACGCCTGATGGATTGGATAACTTTTTAACTGATAACCGATCTCATCGTACAATGTAATCCCACATAATCGACGCATGACCGCTGTTAGTCTTCATTTTACCGCGTGTTGCGGTATCTCACACCTGAGATTAAATCTACAAAATCGTATATGCGGCGCCGAGTCGAAAAATCCAGGAATATTGTTCGGAAACGGGATGTCCAGCTAAATTAAAGACTACATATTGAATAAAAATAAATTGCCTGGCAAACGCAAACGAAGAACCGGTATTTTTTAATCCATCGTGAGATAAGAGAAACTGACTATGCCACAATGAAATGTTTTTATACACTGTTAAAAATATCTTGAAATTTCTTATAGGGGAGACCGGGGCTAGTTGTCACAGTGTCCATATCTCCACCTCTAGATAACAGATCGAACCGCGCTATAGATTGAAGTTGTAGTTCGATGTTTGAAACAAATTTACGTCGTTAAATTGAATATCGCATCATATGCGGCCTCGCATTGATCGATAAACTGAAATCGGACCTGATAAGTAATCATTTTCTGTCTTCTAATATGTTTTTTCTCATTTTCTAGGCCGCCTTGAGAAATTTCGCTATACGATATTCGGAAAGGTTATTCTAAACGCTTTCATTTGATGTACATACATATTGTTGATATTTGAATGGCGGGTCAGCAAAAAATGCAAATTTTTAAACAAAATAGCTAGTTGGGGCAGGTTGTCACGAAATTATTGGGGCAAGTTTTCACGTTCAAAAACTCACCCCTTTTTGATTCACCATAGTTTTTTGAGTTAAGATCAACTTTCTTTAATATTTGTGTCTTAATATTGAAAAAACATACCGAGATTTCAATCACTGTATCTCAATATTGGTATGGTTTTATTAAACTTATGAAACTGTTTTGGAGATTCAAACCATACTGTGATTCTTTTTTAGTTTTCAGTGAGGAACGGTATTTCAGTCCATTATCAATGGGCCATCCAATTGGAAGCTCAAAATTTTCAATTTTTGGTTTATTCTGCAATATTTTACGATCCGACTCGCCAATTATTGCAGCAGTGGGAACCCATTTTTTAATGAAATTATAACGAATTTTTATATCATATGAGTATTCAGCCGAATTTTCAAAAGTGTCGTATGAGTATTCAAATATTCAAAAAGTTGAATTTTATCGTACAAAAAGTATACCTATATTAATCGCTTCTCATATACATTTTTATGAAACTTAATACAGAAATTTTTAACAGTGTTGTCATTTGCGAAACCGTCTTTTTCCATTATTATCAACGAGGTTCTTTTCCATGGTACTGTATTATCGTCTGTTTCCGTTCAACTGAAAAGTATCGTCGATGAAACTACCTGGAATTCTATATTCAATATTAAAAAGGGGGTCGAATTTGCAAATGAATGACGCTCAAAGGCCACAATAATAATTGAAAAATTGTTATCAACACTGATAAGCCGTGAACTGAGCTACTGCTAATGAATCTACGCGACTCTCCTGCAGAATGATGTCCTCGATCGTTTTCGGAATCAATTTCCGTCAGTAGACATTTAAGGCGTGATCTATCCGAGTTATATAAAGACAAATAGTATACAGTTCCAGACTGATTGCGTAAACGGTTGCAATTGTTCAGATCTATAGTTCTGGGATAGGGTATAGGAAGATGACTATCAGACCCCTGCCCTCTTGAGCTGAGAGCCGAAAAGAAATGCAAGTATCTGCAATGCTAGCCAGGTTGCGGCTGGGATAGCCGAGGCGTGTTATAGTTTCCAGTCACGTTAAAAAAAGGCCTCGTGGCGTTACTGCACCACCATGCATGCGGTACGTTACTCTCGCTCATGGCTCATGGCTGCACGGCGCCATGAACGATTGATATTCCAATACCAGGTCATAGTTCGGTCCTCCGCGCTCCTCGGCTATCTAGCATACATGCATACATACATTATACCCAGAATCAATTGCAACTGCACGTATGACTAAGCGTTATATAATATCCGATATTTATTTCACTTTGATTATTAATCCATCTATATAATTTTAATTTCTAAAATATTACGAAAACCGAGAAATAAAGTTGAAGACAAGAATATAAAGTAGAAACAAAGCTTTAATTCAATGAGAATCGGTTGACACAGACGATATAATTCCGTTTATCCTTTTTTGAGCTCTTTATAAGACGCTACGAATACAATATCGATAACAATAGACACGAATTTCTAAATCCAATTATGGCAGCGAACTGACGAATCGATCAAAAATAATCAGGCATTTATTATCTAATTATTCTGATCATATTGTAATCTTATATTATTATCAATTTAGTTTTTCTCTATCGGTCGTCTTTTTTCCATCTTTATTTCTATCACGTCGTGTGTTGTGTTTGTTATTCAATTATTGTGATCGTTACCCTTTTATTGATTTATTATTTAAGATTTTGATTAAAAAAAAACCTACAATGGATAAAAAAAACAGTGTTTTCTTTTTTCTGCGTCGACAAATTTAAATGTAATTTTGGTGAGAAGGTGAAATAAAATAGAGACGTTCAACTTGATCACATAAATAAATTATCGTTATTATAATAAATATAAAAAAACTAAGAAAATGGGAGATTCATCCGAAACGCAGTTTTTGTCTTGTTTGACGAAATTTATATCCTTGATGACGATTTTCTCCGTCTGATCGGTGAAAAATAATCAGAAGCTATCCTAATCATGTAATTCAGCGATGTCGAGTATTCGATTCATTTATGTCGTCCGATTTGAAAATATCGCGGCGTAAGGTTCGCGCCTTGTTGTAGGCAGCCGGAGAAACGTTGGTTCGCGGAGCCACCGCAAGATGGCGGCACGGATCGGCTCGCGTTGGAGTCTGCCCGTCCGTAGGCGCCGCGTCTCAAACACATCCGTCCGTTATCGCTGTAGTCGGACACTCGGACTGGTGAGGTAAAAATCCGAGTATCGTTTTGTGTTTCGTGCATGTACAGTGAAAAATGGCTAGTGTCAGCGACTGGTTCAGCATCGGTAGTACCGTGGCTTGTAAAACATGTTACAATAAAGAGATCGAAGGCGAGGTGCTGGCCTTCGATCCTCAGACAAAAATGCTGATACTAAGTATCCTTTTTAGAGAATTATCATCGTACCCGTGTCTATTTAGACCATAGGAATTACACCGCTTTATGATAGACGAAACGAAACGATTTTCTGATCCTCTTTTCTGTCTCATATAAAACCGGGGCTTCGAACGTCCCGTATTTTTCATTCAGTCACGAGATTTCGCATGAACTTAACCTCAAATTTCTTGTCAACCAACAATATTTGTCCCCTTGACTCGATAACGAAACACCAGAGTGTCCGTCTTCCTGCGGCAGACCGGCTCTGAACGACGTACACATAGTTAACCTTTCCCTAGTATCGGACGTTCAGGTTAAGAGGGAAGTTTGTCCGACCGGCGGCGACCCTCCGCAGAGTCTGAATCTCCATAGGCTCAACACTAGAGTGAGGAATCAAGTGGAGCAAAAAAAGAGAATGGTTCAGGCTATGCAGTCCGGAGTCTCGCCCGACGGTCAAAAACTCTTCATAGCCATCGCCAAGACCATTACAAACATCGCTTGGAACGGACCCAACATCGTCGTGTGGGATTCCGTCACCATAGCGCCACCCTACAAGCTCGACGACGTCCATGGAATGGAGGACAAGGCTTACACTCACGTCAAGAAAGTGGTGCGTCGAGACGGAGCTGATTTTATTCACTGGGCGTGAGCTAATTGACCCTATTTTGTATCGCAGGTCGAAAAACACATCAAAGACACAGCGGCGGCGGCGGAATCGCAGCAACAGACACAGAAGGGAGGGAGTCTGCAGTAAGGCAGTTTTCAACGGCGTTGAAAAAAAATATTCAACAGATTCGAGCCCTGAGCACGGAGCTGGATAGTGGATGGGCTCTTGGGCGCGGAGACGAAGAAGATGATAAAAAAAAATAATAGAGAGAAAACAAAATAAAGGATAAATACAGAAAGAGGGAAGAAGAGCCTAAACTAAGTTCACTACGATCGATCTTAGATTATATACCTGATGATAATAGTAATAAAACTGACGAGTTTTTTTTTCTTTTGTGTCTTACATTGACTTAGATTCTTTCTTTGTCAAGACTTTTCAATCAACGACGACAACCGAAATTGAATTAGCCGGGATATCGAAGGAACGATACTTTCCGTCTGTTTCTCGATTCTCTCGCATTATCGTTTTTTTTCAACATCGCAAGAATTGAACGAGAATTGGATGGATTGGTTCCTTCGAGTTCACTCTTATGGACCAAATGATGGTTCCGTCAGAGCCTCTCCGACACAATTGCATACCGATACGAAATATGATTTAATAACAGATATTTCAACGATTAGATAAGAATATTAATTATGTATTTATTTGTACTACAAGATTTTATCGAAGAAAAAAAAAAATAATTAAGAAGAAGATGAATTAAAGAAAAAAACAACAGAGAATATAGTATCGTTATGAAATTTTTTTTTTAATTATATATTATATTGTCTTTGCAATAGATGAAGAAGAGATTTTTTTTTTGTTTCATCGAATAACTTTATTATTATTATTATTATGATCTATATATTGTAACAAACATCTATAAAATTCATCAAACCAATTGATTTGTTAGATACAGAAACGCTGAAATAATGAAATAGTAGAACGATTAATAAAGATTATAAAAAAAAAATGGAGAGAAAAAACAGAAGAAGAGAAAGAGAGAGAGAAAAAAATAATATTATATAATGATCATCATTCTCTAAAAAGACAGAAAATAAATTAATATAAATTCCGTATTCCATCACGTCTATATTTTACTCTCTACCCTCTAAAATTATATTTGAATTCGCGATAAGAGGAATAACAAACATTCTCATTCAGCTTCTTCGTCGGTTATCTCGTTCCCTTCGACAAAGGCGTTATTCTTCCTCACGACGTTCACGAGGTCGTGCGTAATTCGTGCTATTCTAGCTGCCGCTTTGAATTTAGTAGCTGCTCGTTGCTTCTCCATCTTCTTTTTCCACTGTAATGAAATATTGTTTCATTATTATTCAAAGTTTCAATCGTTTGAACTTGAAACTATTTCGCGGGCTTCGAGACTATCGATACAAACTCGCGCGTCTCGATGTCTCGATCGTCAGAGTCGGACGCGAGCGGCTCGTGTTGTTGAGTGTATTTCCTCGTTTGGAGCAGTAATTCGTCGAGAATAAATGAACAATTGAACAAAAACGGTGACAATCCAGTGGGTGAAACGGTTCTAAATATTGTGTCGAGTGCGAAAGGATATAATGTGCGAGGCTGATAGTTTATGGGCGGAAAAATCGGATTGTCACGTCAGAAGATCGTAAGGTTAGTGTCTGTCATATTTTGACCAACGTTTAATTTAGTTAATTTGCGTTAATTATCGGGATCAATCAATCCTGCGATAGTTTCTCGATCTCGTTTCGGTCAGGAGCTAAAAATCCGAGTCCAGTAACCTCGCATAACCCCAAAATCTCTGATTGCGAATCGTACATAACCTCAAAACACCAAGTTTTCGTTGGTTCTTGTTTGTATGATGAAAAATTGATTTACCTGCTCGTCTCTCGACGGTAAATTGGACAAATAGTCCTTCATTTCCGGTTTCTGAGAGTCTGCGATTGCCAGGACGGAAACGCACCCGTCTACGGTACCTAAAACTATACTTTTTCCATCATAGGTACTGTCGATCGCGCTCAATTCTGCTTGGACGCGATAATTCGCTATCATTTCGCAGTCGGAAGACCTGCGAGGAGTAAAAAGTTGTTTTAGGCCTTGAAAATGGAAATCAAATCAGCTTCTGAAATACCTGAAAACTCTTATCGTCTTTCTGCCGCTGTGGTAGTACAAAACATACTCGTCGGTCCGATTAAACATTGAAATCACTGTGAACACTCCTTCCGCCACTTTGGGAATATACGTCTTTACAGTGGTTCCTTTTTTCAGCTCGATCAGGTCCAGACCACCTCTGCGAAGGTTTTGATCACAGTTTTATCCAGTATCCTGGCTTTATCTTTGTCCTTAACTTTGTTACAAACCTGCTCGGCGCGTATAGAGTGTGTTTGCCATCCTTGCTGATATTGCCGCTCCACTTTGGCACCGAGCGAATGATCTTTTTCTTGTTTATATCCATTATACTACCTTTGTCGGAGCCAATTATACCCACCCAGTGCGCACGATGCGGCATTGGCACGATGCTCGTGATGTCCTAGCGAGAGAAAGTGGCTTGTTTTTATTCGTACGACGCTTCGTAGACTTCACCCTTACCTTCAACCCCGGGATTTTGATGGGTATCCGATTAACCAGAACCCCAGTTTTCGCATTGTACACAATTACGCAGTCCCTGTTGCCCTTGTCCGCCGCTGGCACAACCAGGTGCGCTCCGTCGGAGGTCAGGACGACCTGCCTGAACGGTATTCCGGTGTGGCTTTTGACGGGATATTCCAGAGAGAACATGGTCCTTCCATCTGAATTTATTTCATTGAATCAACAAGCTTGGCAAGTTTACAATTTAGTTTCTTACCCGGAATGTTTCTTACGACGAGGGTTGCAGTCGTCCTGACACTTTCCACCCCTGGGGGGTTGCTGGGTCTCGACACAGCCAGGAATTTACTCGTATCTGGGATCAGGGTCAGCTGACGAACCCCTGGCTGTTCCTCCTTGAACAGTACCTGCTCCGTTATTCTGTTCCATATCAAGACGTTACCAGACTCGGTGGAGATGATGTACCTGAAAGTTTTTAAGTTTTAAACCGCCCTTTGACGGAACAGGAATTAGTCACGCACTTTCCATTGTGTGTGATGCAGGCGTGTGTGACTATCGCCCCCAACGGACTGTCGGCAAGCTTTGAAATCAACCGTCCGGACTGGAGGTTCCAGACACCGACGCAGCCTCTGGTGACTGTAGCTGCGAGATTGCAGTGCTCCGCCAAGCTGTTGGATTCAATCAATGTCAGGAGTTATGAAAACTTGTGAGAAACATGTTTCGTTCACCTGATTGAGTCTATCTGCAATTCGTGCCTGTCTATGACGTGGACCTGTTCGAATATGTTGTTGATGTTCCAAACTTTGACGCTCCTGTCGATGCTCGACGTTATGACGCTGTTCCAATTCCCTATGGTCAGTGGTTCGAGCTGAATGATCCTTGCGAAATGTGCATCGAGGACTTTCACCAGGGCCGAAGTCTCGAGACTCCAAACGTACAGATTTTTCCTGACACCCGCGACTGCGTAGTTCTTTGTACCGCTGATCATTATGGAATTTGAGCAAAGCATGCGAGTGCTGATGTTCCTGATACCATTCGGCAGCATGAGCACTATGGCGTCGCTTTTACTCTCTAAAAACCAAACTACGAAACCGTTCCCCGACGTTGCGAGTAGAGTTTCTTCGTCACGGTCAAGTTTCAACTGCAACAAATACTCGACTTCGTCGTTGTGGGCTCGGGGCATCTCGCAGACCTTTTCCCAGTACGAGGAACTATCCTCGCATATGTATTTCGTCACGCGAAAATCATTCTTTGTAGAACAGGCGTACAACGTCTTCTTATCGCTGGTCATCACCATTGCACTGCCAAAAAAACACACACGTTCAGAAAGATACCTTGTCACGAGTGGCAATTATTACCTGTGGAAGAGGAAAGGGTCCAGTACCCCCTTTGGGCGATAGGCGTGCAAGAGCATTGCAGAGTCTTCCAAGTTGCCCGACCAGAATATTATCCTGTACTCGTCCAGGGTCGAGTACTCCAAATCTATCGGATGAAATTCACATTGCGTTTATTCGAGATCGTAGGTTGGTTCAATGTTCACTCACGCAGTATTGGCCACTGATTAGAATCCTCGGGTGTGGTGAAATTTCCCAGCAAATTTCCTCGCAGATCGAACTTGCACCATCCCATTCTTCCGTATATGAATACAAACTGATTCATCAGGTGGACACCGTATACCGGCTCCTCGTTTGGTAGGGGATTGCTTATGGTCACGAATTCACTCGTCAATGTGTTCAAAACGACGATCTAAATTCGATACCATCAGAATCGGTACATCGTGGCATCTTTCTTTAGAGAAGAACCTCACCTGATTATTGTTTGTGTACGCAGCAGCGTATCTGTTGTCCGGGCTGAGCACGAGCTGCTGCATGATTCCCTCTATTCCGGGATTAACATCGCGAGTCATGTCGCTCGTGCTGAGATCCCAGGTTATGAATCTGTTCGATATCGAGACGATGTAGCGGAAGTCGGAAGTCAGGCAGAAACCGAAAACGGCAAACTGATGACCTTCCAACGAGTACTAGAGGAGAAATGAGGGTGTGAGAAATGGTGACGCTTCTTTCAAAGATCGAGTACCTTCAGAGGTCCGCCCGGTGTGTGAAGGCAGTGATAAAGTGGCAAGAGGGCGCAGTTTTTCGCGCCATCCTTGTCGCAAGCCATCAGCAGCATTCTGACGTTGACGTTGCCTCCGATCTCGGGAAGCAAACGACCCACCAACTGCGGAGCCAACATGTCCGGATGGTTTCCCAGGATCGCACCTCCCAGTCTGAGAGCGTCGGCGACCAGCATCAACTCCCTGACGAGATTCTGGTCGTCGATGTTGTTGCACGCGTCTTCAAAGTCGGATAGCACAGCCTGCAACGGGCACGAGCTCAACTTCGCGTGCAGCCATTCGTAATTGAAGAGAACGTTCTCGAACAAATCCTTGAATCTTCGGGCTCGAACCAGGTGATAAGGCAGTTCTCCAAACTGTAAAAAGGAGGAATTAACTCTACACCAACAGCTCGAGACTTCTAAAGGCTTCACCTTTCTTAAATTGTATCTCGACAGCTTTCCTTCCTTCGAGTAAAAGGCCAGTGGCTGCTCCGGCACCTTCCGATCGGCTATACCCTCCTTGTCCGTGAGGTTGAACCTGTGTCGTTGAATCTCTGTGTATTTGAAAGGCTTCGGTTTACCGCCTCCCCAGATTCCGAGATAGTAGTCGGCGATCATAGAATGAAAGTACATCGCCATGTTCATGTTCTTGAAGTACCGCTCCTTTGCGGTGTCTCGGAACTGTCTGTGATACCAGTTCATTACGCTGACACCGTCCGCCTCTCTCTCGCTGAGGTAGTTCGGAAGATCGTTCCTTATCCGGGTCCACAGCAGGGGCGGTATCCTCCTGACGGGTGGTAAATGGTACTGATAAACGTCGTCGAGGACCTTGTCGTCCAGGGATATCAGGTCCTCGAGTTCCGATTCGGAGAGGCCGGACTTTGCCGCCGTGATGTAAGCGAGAGCATGAAAGACCAGGATCCTTCCGTGCTGTTTCTCAATCCTCTCGAAGAGCATCATTATACTGTCCATCACAGTGCTGGCCAAGTGAGTGTCCGCAGGTTTCGTGTAGCTTCGCCAACGACAGATCTCGGCGAACACTAGCTTCACGAATATCGGTAGCGAACATTTCGCGATGGCGTTGGCCACCAGTCGCCACTGGTAGTTGTTCAGGTCTCGGTGCGCCGTCTTCATCCACATTCTTAATTAATCGAGAAATGAGCGGTAAGTGGATAGTGTCGTCGAGAAAACAGTTCAACACGTACCGTATGACATCCATCGCTAGATCTTCACCGAGGGCTGTTACCTCTATGAAACTCTCTTCCGTGTCTATCATTCTACGAAGCAAATGATAGTCCCGTGATATTGTGGGGTTTGTCTCCTCGGCAGCGCAGGATAGAATCATCTGAGTGTGAATAGAGTTCACGAATTATCTATTCCATGAAGCGTTATTGGATATTCCATACCTTGCAGTTATGCGGGAGTCTCGTCGGTAGCCACGACAGTTTATTTCCCTGAGTTCCGGTCAGTTGATCGACGCTGTCCAAGAATAACAATATCGGTTGTTCGGGACTCGCGAGTGTCAGAAGATGTTTGAAGTGTGCGGTCAAAGGTACCAAATCGTCGGGAATCTCTTCAAACGGTAGCATAAAGTTGTAAGATATCTGCAAAATGGGAAAACAATGTTTAAATGTCGAGAGTGAGATTCTCATGTGACGCTACCTGCTGGCAGATGGATATCAACGTCGGTGTCAAAGCACTGCTGTCCGGTGTCGTGCCAAGGAATCTGATTATGCTGATCGGTTTCTTGCCTGCGAGCCACGTGGTGTGGGTCAAACCTGCACTTTTGGCCAATAGTGAAGTTTTTCCACAACCCCCTTCCCCGTAGAGGACGAGCGGTTTTTCACCCTCGTCAAGCATGTAGGCTTTTATTCTTTCCAATGTGTCTTCTCTGCCGTAGAAGACCTGTTGACGAGTCGAGTTGAGGATATTGACAATTTTTAGACAAACATCGAGCCCTCATACCTTGACGGAATTGTTACAGGCGTGAAGGTGCTGTAATATTTCAGTTATTATTTGACCCTGGGCGGAACTGTCCTCTTTACGCATCGCGCGGTCAATCAATTTCACCATGTTTCTGTAAAAGTGAGTTATAAAGTGCTGCAAGTACGCTCCATGCGTTTCTGGGTCCAGACCTTCTCTTCCGATCCATTCAACCGTGTATCTGGAAAAAAACACTCCTCCATGACCGAACTTGCAATGATTACCAAACAATTTACGAACCTCTGTAAATTCACACTCTCAATTTTATTCGGCAGTCTCTCGTCTCTGAGGTCAGCGAGTAGCCTAGAGGCCTCGTTGTCCAAGCTTCTGTTCAGAATGTCGAGAAACAGTCCTGCCTTTCTTAAATTTTGCAAATTTATATTGTTTATGTATCTGACGTACGCCAAACAGTGGTTCTTTGTGTTCTTCACGTTGAGAATACCGTTGATCACCTCTCTTTCGGTCACTGAAACCAACAGGAACGAATAAATCTCTATATCACGATCGCGCGATTCGACCGACTAACCAGACATGAAATAGTTGTGCATCGTGTCCTTGTCGAATTTCCCGGAATTGTAAAGTGACTGTGCCCCTTTTCGAAACAATTTCTGCATCTTTGTCATCGTGTCCCACCAGATTGCTTGATCCTCTTGTTGCAGTTTTGGAATCCGCTGCAGTAAAAAAGTGCTATAAGAAAACTATTCCCTGACTTTGTCGGTAATTTGGCGGGTGAATTACTTTGTTGTTGAAATTTTTCAGGATCGATGATATCGGCTGTAAAACGCTAGTCGGTGGTACCGCGTTGCTGTCCTTTTTATACCAAGTGTCCAAAACGTTCACGTCCAGCCCCTGACTTTCCAATTCTGTTCTAAGCATTTCGAGCTCGGAGCTGAGAACGTACGTGGGTATTGGACGGTACCCGTATTTCTGTCCTAGGAAAACCTGAAAAGCCAGAAAAAACCCGTGACTCGAGTTCGTGTCTCGCTTTTTTGAATCTCAATCATGATCCGGGTTTTTACCACGAAATTAGGCCCCATCGACAGACGCTGACAGTTCTCAATTTCCCTCATGCAAAGTTCCGTCGTCATGTGATCGTCGGTGGCCTCGTCTCTGACTCCCCACCTCATGTCGACCACCTGAAATACGCAGAATGCTCTATCGACTATAGAACCGAAAATTTCTCGAGTCTGATATAGCTCGGGATTGAACTCTACTTCCAAAACGGCTGGTGCCTGGTACGACTAAAATCAATCCTTTGCCGCAATCCTCGGATGTATAGGTCAAACGGATACATGCATGAATGTGTCTGTATAATGACCTACTTTTGATTAGACTGGAAATTGACACCCTTTGCCAGTTTTCTTTTCGTTCGTACCTGAAATTCCAGACCATGTTTCTCTCTGCAATAGTCCTTCAGCTTTGGATAGCACTGTGCCATCAATGTATTTCTTTCCATGGTCGTGTCTGCAAGATACGTTGACTAAGCTTCTTCCAAAATTGACAATATTTTTTATAGACTGCACTCACCTGTGAATGTCGAGCTCGTGAATATCCTGACAATTTTCGAGCTTACTGGTGGCAGGGATTTCAGGGACCCCGAAAAAATCGAGTCTATCGTTTTCTCGTCCATTTTTCGATCTGCTTATTATTTATGTTTCAAGTTTCGAATGTGATTGAATCAACTGTTTAAGAACGCATCATTTCTTCTTTATTGGTAAAAATAAATTATCGTGGCTTCAAAAGCAGATGATCATCTGTTATATTTCGCGCTGTCTCACCACACATCGCATACGAACTGTGTTCGAGAAATCCAACGCAAAACTGGACGAGCTTGACTCGGGGAACGTTATAGAATTCGATAGTCGTTGCCAGGGGATGTTTGAGGACTCGTATCTATATAACGACACGTGGTTATAATCTGCACTTGATTGATTCGAATATACGATGATTTTAAGCCGCTATAACCACGATACCGCGAATCGTTAATGATAAAAATGTGGAGATACAAACCTTATCCGAAAACAAGTGTTGATGCGAAAATAAAAGCGCATTGCAAGGTCGAACGTCCTATCACATTGGCAATTTATAAGCGATCGATCAACGGTGGGACTCGAGGGACTTGGAAGAAGTAGGAGAAAATTAAAACATTTGATCATTTCAGATGTTTAACGAGCCCGAGACGCTCTCGATGACCAATTAGAATCGAAGGAATACACAAAAAAAAAAAAATATCTCGCAATGGCTCCGCCAGATCCGTTGACGCAGATGAACACCTACAGGTCGTACGTTACCATGCTGGCTGATCCTGGATCGAAGGATGAGCTAAAGCTAAAAGCGGCACAGGAACTGTCCGAGAATTTCGAAGTAATTACACAACGACTTGGTATTTTGATATCGTTGGACTTGTAATATTGATGGATCACTTGTTTTCAGGTGATAATGTGCTCTTCGCAATATCCAGCATTCCTCGATCATTTGATGAAGATATTTTTGAAAATACTTCAAGATGGAGAACCGCATTTTATTTCCGAATACAATATACAACAAGTTCGAAAATTGATATTGGAAATGATACACAGACTACCCACGAACGAGTATCTGAGACCGTATGTTAAACAGATTCTTAGCTTGATGCTGAAGCTTTTGGAAACTGAGAACGAGGAAAATATACTAGTTTGTTTGAGGATTATCATCGAGCTCCACAAACAGTACAGACCCACCTTCAATCCTGAGGTAATAATTTGTTATTGCGGACGTTCGAAAAATCCTTGTTTAACGATTCAACATCGTTATTTCACTCTTACAGATTCAACACTTTTTACAATTTGTAAAATCAATATACAGCGAACTTCCGAAACATCTACCCAAAATATTCGAACCCAGACCAGCACTCAGGGTCAAAGATCTTTCGGAAATAAACATTGACGCTCTGCTAACGGAAACCTTCACCATCACGGCTATTCAAAGCGAGAAAAAAGCTGCTGATGGTACCGTGGTCACCGTGAGTATTTCATCATTCATTATCAAGGTAATAGCTAGAGTATACAATTCTCTTTTCCCTTTTTCCAGTACAATCTGATCCCAAAGGCGGTTCTGTCTCTGAAAGTTTTGCAAGAGTTGCCCATAATCGTGGTACTGATGTACCAAATATACAAGCAGAACGTTCATCAGGACGTGTCGGACTTTATACCGTTGATAATGACGACCATAACGCTACAGCCGAATCCCCAGCACCGTACATCGCCGGGTTTCAACAAGGAGGTTTTCGTCGATTTCATGGGAGCACAGATAAAAACGCTCTCCTTTCTCGCCTACATAATTAGAATTTATCAGGATGTCGTATCTCAGCACAGCGCAATGATGGTCAAGGGGATGCTTGGACTTTTGACGCTGTGTCCGATGGAGGTGGCTCATTTACGCAAAGAGCTGCTCATCGCCGCACGACACATACTGGCAACTGATTTGAGGAACAAGTTCGTTCCCCACATGGAACGACTCTTTGACGAAGACGTTCTTCTGGGACACGGGTGGACTACGCACGAGTCTTTGAGACCACTGGCCTACTCGACTTTGGCAGATTTGGTACATCACGTGAGGCAGCTTCTTCCGTTGAGTGATTTGGCCAGAGCCGTTCATCTGTTCAGTAAAAACGTTCACGACCAGAGTCTGCCGACTACTATACAGACGATGTCGTGTAAGCTCCTGTTGAACCTGGTGGAATGTATAAGACAGAGATCTGACGCCGAGAACAGTAACCAGGGTAGAGAACTTTTGATGAGAATGCTTGAGGTATTTGTTCTGAAATTCAAGACCATCACGAAACTCCAGATGCCGGTTCTCTTGGGGAAGACGAAGCTGCTTCAGCAAGCGGCCAACGAGGTCAAAGCCGAGGATAGTAAACAGGGCATCGCCGACGACGATGCTGGAAAGTCGAAATTTGGATTTCCGCCTTCTCAGGCGATAAACTACAACGTTGCCGATTACAGGAGCCTGGTGAAGACTCTGGTCTGCGGGGTCAAGACCATCACTTGGGGCTGTGCCAACTGCAAGTCCGGCGAAGTGACGCAGTCGAAACAATTTCAACCCAAGGAAACGCTCGTGTTTATCAGATTGGTTAAATGGGCGCTTCAGGCTCTGGACATTTACACCATTGGACCACCCGCTGCTGGCGCTATTGCCCAACCTGGAAGACCGGCCCAACCGCAGACGGTTAGAACAAAAGAAGAAAAAGAAGTTCTCGAACACTTTAGCGGAGTTTTTTCCATGATGAACCCGCAAACTTTTCAGGAAATATTTTCAACCACCATAGATTACATGGTGGAGAGGATATTCAAGAATTGTGCTTTGCAAATAGTGGGGAATTCTTTTCTCGCGAATCCTACCACTTCTCCGATATTCGCTACCGTTTTGGTCGAATATCTTTTGGAGCGGATGGACGACATGGGGTCCAACGTTGAGAGGAGCAACCTCTACCTCAGATTGTTTAAACTCGTTTTCGGAAGCGTGTCCTTATTTCCAGCAGAAAACGAGCACATGCTCAGGCCCCATTTACATCAGATCGTCAATCGTTCGATGGAGCTCGCAATGTCCGCTAAAGAACCTTACAACTACTTTCTCCTACTCAGGGCATTGTTTCGATCCATCGGTGGAGGATCGCACGATTTACTTTACCAAGAGTTTTTACCGCTGCTTCCTAATCTACTGGAAGGATTAAACAGGCTCCAATCGGGGCTTCACAAACAACACATGAAGGATTTATTCGTTGAACTTTGTCTCACGGTCCCAGTCAGGCTCAGCTCTCTGCTTCCGTATCTCCCCATGCTGATGGATCCCCTGGTTTCGGCGCTGAACGGAAGCCACACTCTCGTCAGTCAGGGTCTGAGGACTTTGGAGTTGTGCGTCGATAATTTGCAGCCAGACTTCTTGTACGAACATATTCAACCCGTTAGAGCGGACCTGATGCAGGCGCTTTGGAGAACTTTGAGAAATCCTACGGACCAGGTGGCCCACGTGGCTTTCAGAGTATTGGGTAAATTTGGCGGAGGGAATAGAAAGATGATGATTGAGCCGCAGAAACTAGAGTACAACGATCGTGAAACTAATTCACCTGCCATAGTCGCCTATTTCCACGAACCCGCCAAGCCTATTGATTTCCCGGTTGAAAAGGTCATAGAGACGGCGTTCTCAGCCCTGAAATCAAACACCACGGATCCATTCTACAGACGACAGTGCTGGGAAGTGATTAGGTGCTATTTGGCAGCGTCTCTCAAACTCGACGACGACAAAGTAACGCTTTATAAACTCTTTATGCATCCAAAGTTCAAGGAGGGTAAAATACCGCGACAACAAGGACCCAGATACAAGTGCAGCGATACCGTGGCTAGAAACGTTCACCAGACAGCGCTCACCGGACTCTTTGTCGCAGCTGCCATCAAGGAACTCAGACACTCTGTTCTCGGCAATATGGTCGCTCTGGTCAGACATTACACCATGGTTGCTATCGCGCAGCAAGCCGGTCCGTTTTGTCTAACTGGCAAACAAATCAGACTTCAAGGGCTAGATCCACTCGTCCTCATCGATGCATTGGCAGTTATAATGGGACACGAGGAAAAGGAATTGTGCAAGCCAGGAAATCTCGCCCTTGTTCTCATACTTGAGACTGCGACAAACATCCTGGGATCGAGAGAACGAGCCTGCCAGCTTCCACTGATGGAATATCTCGCCGAAAAGATGTGCTCTCTGTGCTACGAGCGAGCTTGGTACGCAAAATTGGGTGGATGTACGGCGATAAAGTTTCTGTACGAAAGAATGGCGACGAAATGGGTGCTGGATCACTTGTTTGTTTTCCTCAAAGCCCTCATGTTCGTCATGATGGATTTGACTGGCGAAGTATCCAACGGCGCTATAGACATGGCCAAGGGAAACTTGGAGAAGATGTTGAGGGTTTGCGCCAGCCCCGGAATTCAGGATGGAAGCACAGACCTGACGGAGGCGCAGAACAAGTGCCTTTACGAAGTTACCCACGAGCTAGTCAGGCAAGTAACGTCCCCGCACACCATGGTGCGAGAACAGGCTATGGCGTCGCTTCGACTACTCGGAGAAATCCAGAACAAGACAGTGACCGAGGTCATGGAACCCCACAAGGAAGTTTTGGCCGATATGATACCGCCGAAGAAACATCTTCTGAGACATCAGCCAGCAAACGCCCAGATCGGACTGATGGATGGAAACACATTCTGCACTACGCTCGAACCGAGATTGTTTACCATAGATTTGACGGTGATGGAGCACAAAGTTTTCTTCCAGGAACTTTTGGCCCTTAGCGAAGCTGAGGATGCGAATCTCAACAAGCTACCCTGCTACAAATCAGTGTCGAATTTGATACCGCTGAGAAAATCGGCTCTCAAAGCACTGGCTGCTTGTCACTACGTCGTCGCTTGTCGCGAAAAGATATTTGGCGTGCTTTATAAAGCCCTGGAGAAACCAAACGCCGAGTTACAAGAGGCGGCTTTTGAGTGCATGAAAAAATTCATAGCAGGATTTCAGATCGATATGGAATCTGTTCACGCCATTATGAGACCGATGCTACTCACTCTGGGAGATCACAGAAATCTCAGTCTCAATTGCGTAAAGAGACTGTCTTACCTTACGCAACTATTTCCGAGCACCTTTAGCATAACACTTTGCGAACAGCTGCTGCAACACTTGAAGAAACTCTTGGAGAACGCGATTCAGGCTCGTAAAGGAGTATCAAAGTCGGGTGAAAGCGAGCAAAAGATTGCCATCATCATTGGAATATTCCATCAAATACCCGCGGCCAGTCCAAAGTTCATCGACGTTCTCTGCAGACTCGTACTTAAGACGGAAAGGTCACTTCTAGTCGAGGCATCGAGTCCGTTTAGAGTACCACTGATGAAATTCCTGCTCAGATACCCGGCGGAAACTTTGAACCTATTCTTGCACGATAACAATATAAAGGATCAACAGTGGAGCAGGTATCTCGAGTTCTTGATCAAACATAAAGACGGAAAACCGTTTAGAGATGTATTAAGGAACAGCACTACCAGGTTGACTACAATGCTGCTTGCGCACTCGCAGACCAGTTCGAACCTCACCACAGCAGATAAGAGTGAGCTACAACATCAAGCTATTAGGATAATTTCTGTTCTCATCAAGTTTGACGAACAGTGGTTCTCGACTCAGAGCCAGCTCGTCGGAGCCCTCAAGCAAATATGGTGCAACGACGAGTATCAAGCGCTCCACAAAAAGGTGGATAGCGTTGATTTTTGCCACTGGAAAGAGCCAAAGCTGATTGTGAAAATACTTTTACACTATTTCGGACATCATCCGAACGACATCGATCTGCTGTTCCAATTGTTGAGGGCAACTTGCGACCGGTTCGTTCCAGACTTCCAGTTCCTCAGAGACTTTTTGGAGAATACCGTGGCCCAGGAGTATACCGTTGAATGGAAGAGAAACGCGTTCTTCAGATTCGTCGAACACTTTCCCACCAACAATATGTCTCAGGAGCTGAAAGCCAAGGTGTTACAACTTATCGTGATTCCCTGTTTCGCCATCAGTTTCGAACGCGGCGAAGGGCTGAAACTTGTGGGCGGTGCGCCTATGCCCTACCAAGACAACCCAGAGAATGTCGTCTCTGTTTTCATCAGCAAAATCATCGACCCTGATAATCCATTCGGATCTGCCGACTGCGTGAGGATTTCGCTGCTTCAATTCTCCTGTCTCCTCGTGGAGCAAGCCTCGCAGCACATTCACGACGTCACCAACAAAAAACAGGGCAACAAACTACGCAGACTCATGACATTTGCCTGGCCTTGTCTGCTCGGGAAGAACTGCGTCGATCCTGCAACCAGGTATCACGGCCACCTGCTACTCAGCCACATAATAGCTAAATTCGCTATACACAAACGAATCGTTCTCCAAGTCTTTCACAGCTTGCTGAAAGCCCACGCGGTCGAAGCTAGAAACGTCGTGAGACAAGCCTTGGAGATTCTCACTCCGGCTATGCCCGTCAGGATGGAGGATGGCAACACGATGCTCACGCATTGGACAAAGAAGATTATCGTTGAGGAAGGACACTCCATGCAGCAGCTTTTCCATATCCTACAGCTAGTCGTTCGTCACTACAAAGTCTACTACCCGGTGAGACATCACTTGGTTCAACACATGGTCAACTCTATTCAGAGGCTCGGCTTCAGTCCCACAGCCACAATCGAGCACAGGAGACTCGCCGTTGAGTTGGCAGAAGTTATCATCAAGTGGGAGTTACATCGCATCAAAGATGAGGCTGAAAACGTGGAGACTGGAGGAACGGGTACAATGACAGGAGCGGTCAAACGCCCCTCGACTGACGATGCAACCGGCAATAAACGACTCGCCCTTCAAGCCACTACGAGCACGATCCCATTGATTACACCCAAGGTTGAGCCAGGGGCGACGAAGCCCATAGAAAGAGCCCATGCAGATGCAGTGCTTAATTTTCTACTGCGCTTGGCCTGCCAGGTGAACGACGCTACAACGACGCCTGGTAACCCTGGAGAACAATTGTCGAGGCGTTGTGTCACGCTGTTGAAGATGGCGCTGAAGCCTGACGTCTGGCCGCAAACTTGTGACCTAAAACTGGCCTGGCTTGATAAAGTGTTTGCCAGTGTCGATAACGCTCAGCCAAATTATGGTAATATCTGTACGGCTTTGGAGTTGATGACGCTACTTCTTGGGGTCATGAAGAGGGAGCAAATACTCTCAAGTTGTAAACCTCTGCAGAGAGGTTTGGGCGCTTGTATCGCAAGCAGCAATACCAAAGTGATAAGACTCGTTCATGGCCTACTTTCTCGTCTCATGACCATTTTCCCGACGGAATCAACGTCCTCGACTGTCGCTTCCAAGCACGAGGAGCTCGACACTCTCTACACAACTGTCGGAAAATTCATCTTTGACGGTCTGGCTACTTACGACAAAAATGCAACTGCTCTTCCAAGCTCATTGTTTGGTACGCTCATGATGCTGAAGGCAGCTTGCACCAACAATCAGAGCTACATTGATCGATTGATTACGCCGTTTATGAAAGTCTTGCAAAGGATGGCCAAGGATCACTTACATCCTGCTCAGCCTGATGCTAATCCAGTCGGTAGCGAGCTGCTCATTCTCAGCCTCGATTTGGTCAAAAATAGGGTAGTCGTTATGGGGGTTGAGATGAGGAAGTCATTCGTTGGATCCATACTCGTTGGTTTGATTGAAAAGACTCAGGACATCAAAGTGATGAAGGCGATAACCAAGATGCTGGAGGAATGGATGAAGAACAAGAATCCAATCGCCATGAACCAGGCACCGAGTCTGAGAGAAAAGTCTATATTGCTGGTGAAAATGATGCAATATGTGGAGAAGAGATTCCCCGATGATCTGGAACTCAATGGACAGTTTTTGGAGCTGGTAAACTACGTTTACAGAGATGAAACTCTTAAGGCTTCGGAATTGACATCGAAATTGGAGCCAGCCTTTTTGTCGGGTCTGAGATGCATACAGCCCCACATCAGGGCGAAATTCTTCCAAGTTTTCGACGGCTCGATGAGGAGACGATTGCACGACAGATTGCTGTACGTCGTTTGCAGTCAGAGCTGGGACGCGATGGGACCTCACTATTGGATAAAACAGTGCATAGAACTGCTCATCGTTACAGCCAGCACAACGACTCAGGTACAATTGGCGAACGAGGACACGCTGCTGCCGAGTATTACTTCGGTCATCAACATGGCAGATAGCGAAGAGCACAAGAATTTTGTCATATATACGTCGGTGAAGGAGGAACCGCGAGATATCTACGAAACTAACGACGTCAAGGATGACATCTTGGACATGGATCTTTCCGGCGGAGACCCTGCCACCGCGACGGAGGAATCAACTTGCGTGAGGAGAGCCACCTTGCAACAGTCTATCGCGAAACAAGGAGAATTCCTCGAAGAGTCTAGAAAAATAAGAACTGAACAACTTTTGGTGGCAACCGCCCAACTCTGCCACATGGACACGAATTTGGCGGAACGTGTCTGGCTAGACACTTTCCCAAGACTGTGGAGCATCCTTGACGAACATCAACACAATACTCTGATTGCCGAGATGGTGCCCTTTATCTGCAGCGGTACCCACGTTATCCAAAAAGACTGCCATCCCAGTGCCATAGCCACCTTTGTGGAAGCCATGGCTCACTGCGATCCCCCAGTTCCAATCAGACCAGCCTTGATGAAGTATTTGGGAAGATCTCACAATCTGTGGCACAGGATGACGCTCAGTCTGGAACAGATGGCCTTTGACAATGGCAACAACCAGTTCAAGAACAAGAGAGAATCTGACTGCTACGATTTCGAACCTGACAACAGCCCTCATGCGGAAATACTGGATTCCCTTTCAGACATGTATTCGTTGCTTTGCGAGGAAGACATGTGGTCGGGACTTTGGCAGAAGCATGCTCACTATAAGGAAACACTTCAAGCAACCGCCCTTGAGCAGCAGGGATTTTTCGAGCAGGCTCAAGGTGCCTATGACGTCGCAATGACCAAGTTTAAGCAGGACTATATCACGACTCCGGCGCCCTTCAAGACCCAGCGTGAAGCGATACTCTGGGACCAGCACTGGATTAGATGCGCCAAGGAATTGAATCAGTGGGATCTGCTCCTCGACTATGGCAGCAAAAAAGCGGAAAAGAATCCTTTCCTGATCCTGGAGAGCTCTTGGCGCATACCCAACTGGTCAATGATGAAGGAAGCTCTGGCACAAGTCGAACATAATTGTCCCAAGGAGATGGCTTGGAAAGTGAACTTGTATAGAGGATTTTTAGCCATTTGTAACAGCGAGGATCAGCACCTCAGCGCCGTTGAGAGATACGTCGAACTTGCTTCTGGTCTCTGCATGAGGGAATGGCGCAGACTTCCTCACATCGTCAGCCACATTCATCTGCCTCTGCTTCAGGCTGCGCAACAAATTATGGAACTACAAGAAGCCATGCAGATTCATCAGGGTCTACTACATGGTAGAAGTTCTTCCCTTCACGACATGAAAGCTGTAGTCAAGACTTGGAGGAACCGGCTACCAGTCATTGCCGACGATCTCAGTCACTGGTCAGATATTTTCACTTGGAGACAACATCACTATACTTTCATATCCAGCCACTACGACTCGCAGCAAGACCAGACCACGAATCATTCTATGCTCGGAGTCCACGCTTCGGCGCAGGCCATCATCCACTTTGGAAAGATTGCCAGGAAGCACAATCTCTCTGGGGTCTGTCTAGACTCGCTTTCGAGGATATATACCATTCCCAGTGTCCCAATAGTCGATTGCTTCCAGAAAATAAGGCAGCAGGTCAAGTGCTATCTACAGATGGCCTCGATAACTGGTAAAAACGAGCTGCAGGAGGGACTGGAGGTTATAGAGTCTACAAACTTGAAATATTTCACCAAAGAAATGACTGCCGAGTTCTACGCCCTCAAGGGGATGCTTTTATCCCAGATTGGACGTTCGGATGATGCCAATAAAGCCTTCTCAGCAGCTGTTCAGCTCCACGATACTCTGGTCAAAGCGTGGGCTCTCTGGGGCGATTATCTGGAACACATCTTTACGCGAGACGCCAGACAGATATCAATCGGCGTGAGCGCGATAACGTGCTTCCTGCATGCGTGCAGACATCAGAATGAATCAAAGTCGAGAAAATATTTAGCCAAGGTTCTCTGGCTGCTGACCTACGACGATGACAAATTTTCCCTCATGGAAGCAGTCGATAAGTACGCCGTTGGCGTACCTCCTATTCAATGGCTACCCTGGATTCCACAGTTACTCATGTGCCTCGTGAGACACGAGGGCAACGTGATACTGAATCTGCTGAGCCAAGTGGGAAGAATGTTCCCACAAGCGGTTTATTTCTCTATTCGAACCCTCTACTTAACTTTGAAAATCGAACAAAGGGAAAGATACAAGAGCGCTGAATTAGCTGCTGGCAAATCTCTGGACGAAGCCAGAACCGCCGGCGGAACTACGCAACAAAGTGCGCCTGAAACTGGACCCATCAGAGCTACACCACCCATGTGGAGATGCTCCAAGATCATGCATATGCAGAGGGACATTCATCCGACCATTTTGTCCAGTCTTGAGGGTATCGTCGATCAGGTAAGGAGCTACTTCCGAATAGCAATACTACAGGCTCACTTTATGAAGTATCAACAATTTTATCTGTTTTCCCTTCTCTTTAGATGGTCTGGTTCAGGGAAACCTGGTACGAAGAAGTCCTGAGACAACTTCGGCAGGGCTTGGCAAAGTGTTACGCGATTGCATTTGAGAATCGTGGAGCGGTCAGCGAGGCAACAATCACTCCTCATACTCTGAATTTCGTCAAGAAGCTTGTTTCAACCTTTGGAATTGGAATTGGTGGGTAGAATCGAGCTCGATCATTGCTGTATTGCTTCCAATGGAGATCCTTGACCTGAATTATATCTGATTTCAGAGAACATATCATCGTCTCAAAACGTAAACAACACCTTTGGCTCCGCCGCTTCCGAGTCTCTTGCTCGGAGGGCTCAGGCCACGGTGCAAGATCCCGTCTTCCAAAAAATGAAGGGCCAGTTCACAAGTGATTTTGACTTCACAGTGCCCGGAGCTAGATTGCTACACAATCTCATTAAAAAGTTGAAGAAATGGATAAAAATACTTGAGGGAAAAACTAAGCAGCTACCAAAGTACGATTTCAAACATTTCATCACAAGAAATCGAATCCTGTTTCAGTAGTTTTCTAAACTAATAAAACACTTTAAACTCGCAGGTCCTTCTTGATCGAAGAAAAGTGCAGATTCCTGAGCAACTTCAGCCTGAAAACTGCAGAGGTTGAATTACCTGGAGAATTCTTACTGCCAAAGGTATTTGTTTTGTTCTAGACGATTAGCTCACTGTTTAACAACCAAATTCATTCCAGCATTCGCACTACTACGTCCGAGTGGCTCGTTTTATGCCCAGAGTGGAGGTGGTGCAACGTCACAACACGGCAGCTCGAAGACTGAGGATTAGAGGCCACAACGGGCGGCTTTACCCTTATCTAGTTGTGAACGACGCCGGTCTAGGGGACGCGAGGCGAGAAGAAAGGGTGTTGCAGTTGTTGAGAATGCTGAATCACTATCTAGCAAAGCAGAAGGAGACCTCCAGGCGGTTTCTCCACTTTACCGTACCGCGAGTAATCGCAGTTTCTCCGCAAATGCGACTCGTCGAAGACAATCCAGCCTCCATATCGCTACTGGATATTTACAAACAAGGCTGTGCGAAACTCGGCATAGAACACGACGCTCCCATTGCTAGGTACTACGAAAGACTCGCCACCGTTCAAGCCAGGGGGGCTCAGGCCAGCCATCAAGTACTCAGGGACATTTTAAAGGAGGTTCAAACCACGATGGTGGCTAGAACCATGCTTCGAGACTGGGCGGTGAAAAAGTTCCCAGCCGCGACCGATTATTGGACCTTTAGAAAAATGGTGATTATCACAGTCGAGATTCTATCTCCTTTAAAGTATCCAAACTCATTTCTCTCTCTTTCAGTTCACCCTGCAACTATCTCTGGCCTGTTTTGCCGAGTATGTTCTACACCTGACTAGACTGAACCCAGACATGACCTACGTACACCAAGATTCCGGCCTGATCAACGTCGCTTACTTCAAATTCGACGTTGACGATACTTCCGGGGAATTGGACGCCAACAGGCCAGTGCCGTTCCGTCTGACTCCGAATATCTTGGAGTTTTTAACGAGCACAGGTAACGATTTGACCCGTTGAAAAGTCTGATTGAACTTGAATCGATTTTACAACCTGTTCCTCTTCGCTGCAGGCGTTTCGGGACCCCTGACAGCCAGTGCGATAGCAACGGCGCGCTGCCTGGTCCAGCCCTCGTTCAAAGTGCACACGATTCTTCGGGCTATTTTGAGGGACGAGGTGATTGCCGACCACAGCAAAAAGCAAGAGGACTCTGAGAACGCGTCTCAAGCTCCGCCAGACATGAAAGGAGAATTGCTGATCACGATGGTGACTCGAGCTGTGACTGCGATAGTGACGAGGCTCAATTCTTTGGCCAATTTTGACGGTACAGACAGTAAAGTAGGAACACTCGTCGCCGCTGCTAATAGTCATGACAATTTATGCAGAATGGATCCCTCTTGGCATCCGTGGTTGTAATTTTATCGGCTTTATTTATCGTTGTAACAATGTCAACCGCGCAGTTTTCTTGATCAGACAATAGGAGACGAAGAAAACGACGAATTTCTCTTTCGAGTTTGACGTTAATTGGATCGCTATGTAAATAATTTTGAACAGAGAGAAAGAGAGCGACAGTGAGTGAGAGTGGAAAATGTGTAAAATAAAATTGAAAAGTAAAAGAAACCGTTTTTTTTTTCTCGAGAATGATTGAGATAATTTTTCATACTGAATTATGATTAGCGTTTGAAAAAAAGTATCTAAATATTATTTTAGATGATTGTATTTAAACAGAACTCTGAGTATGTAGGTAATTTACTTGTCAGTTATTACTCTATTAAGCTATACTATTTTTCTATAAATATAAATATTGAAATATAAACACTTATGTCTATATTGAAAATGAAAAATTTGTGTTTTAAAGAAAGAACAGTATTTTACCCTGAAGATTAACTATTTGTGAATAATCTAGACAGTAAAAATGGAAAAAATGATTGAAAGAATTTTTATTCCCTTGAAGAATCAATACAAAGTTGATTTAATCAGATTTCGAATGAAGAACAGCGAAAAAAAATCTCGAAGAATTTATCGAAATAAAAGAAAGAAGCAAAATGTAATGAGATATTTATAAATATTCAGAATGTCAAAATTTTTGTAGCCCTCGTGAAAAATGAATAGAAAATGAAAGAAAAAACTCAAGAAATCAGAAAAAAAACTGTTTTAAAATTCTAAAAAAAAAAGAAAATGGATCAATACGTGACTTCCTACAGAAAAGATTATCTCTGGCCGTACGTTAGGACGTATCCGTTACGTAAAGGACCAACTTACGCCACGGTTTTACCACCTAGTGGACCTTTCGAAGGTGTGCCATGCACTTGCGGAGGAGGTCCAGGTGGCGAAATGCCAATTACCGGAACTGTTGCTCCTAACGGCGCAGATTCTTACGAATGGAGCAGACTCGGTCCCATGGGACCGCTTCTTGACCCAAAATTATACCCCGCCAGAGTCGGCGCCAGTCCCGAAACTCCTGGCATGAGAGTCAACCAGCCCAATACTTATTTGAAGAAGGTAGCAATTCTCTTATCCAAGGGTTCCTCTGAATGAATTTAAATTCACAGATTAAATTTCTCTCAAACAGCTGCAAGAAAAGTATCCGTATCTTTACAACGTACTACAAAGCGCGCCTCCCGACGATATGATTAAACGAATCAACGTCGATCGCCTCAGGACCACGTATCAAATTGACTTTGGTCATTTGGGTGAGAATTGTTCCAAAAATGAAAACTAAAATCTAGTTTAGTTTAGGGAATAAGTCATTCTTTCAAATTGTTTTTAATCAACACAATCTTTATTTCCATGTATGAAAATTTGAAACACGTTTCTTTTTCGAATAAGACGAACATCCGTCCGGGGACTATAAGAATATGTTGAGAGAATCCGGTATTGATGGTTTGGCGCCGTGTCCGCCGCCCACGCAGATTCCTGGTGTCGATTGTCGGCCTGGAATAAAACCGATAAGAAGAGTGGAGGGCGGTTGCAGGAGTAGGAAGGGTAAAAAGGAGGACCTGTCTGGCCAGCGGACCGCTATACCTCCCTGGAAGAGCGAATATGCGGATGGAATATCAAAAATTGGAAACATTATAATCAAAGACAAGCTTCATCAGCATGGAACGCTTTCGAGGGGAAAGAAATGACGATTCCAATGAAATAAAAAGAATTCAGATTTTGTCAAAGTCTGTTTATATTGAATACTGTGTATGTAGTGGATAGCTAGCGTCAACTTCAGAGGAAAGAAGTAAAAAGACAGTCCCTTCTTTTTTTTTCACCTAAAAAAATTAAGAAATTATTCTATTCAAAATTTTCCGTTGTGTCAAATGAGTGAATTAATCAATATTCAATATTCCTGTGATTTGAAAAAATGGAGCCTATGCCTGAACGGTCGAGGACCCCCTGTGGCACCACCGTCAAGTAATTATAACATTGAATATTGAATAATGAATAGTCCGTTTTTATTCTGAGAAATCACGGTGTTTTATCGTTTAGAAGACTCAACGGGGGTTCGAATATCCGAAAAGGCTTAGGGTCGCTTCCCAGCAACACCAATTGGCCCGCAGAATCGGCATCCCCTCATTCAATGAGACACACGATGTCCAATAGCGCTCGCGACTATTCGGGCGATGTTAAATCTCTTGAAATTAAATCACGATCATCGGAAGAATCCGTCGTTGATCAGGTATAACGATACGAAATTGATCAGTGATCGCGATAATTGTCATCGCTCGATTTATATAATCCACAGACTAATTATCCCGACGATCCTCCGGGAGTCTGCGGCATCCCTCGGGGCGTGATGGCCGAGGAGAAGTTAAACAGGCTGAAGGAACTTCAGCGAAGACGAGACTTCACCGAGCGATACTATTCCCAGGAAATTAGAAAGCTAATCAACGAGTATTACGTGACCAGGAATCACGGGGGCGGAAATTCCGGGGATTCTAAAGTAAAGGAGAAAATTTCGACGCCTGTAGACTGCGATACGAACAAGACGATCGGCCCTCTGAGGAGTCCGAGGGTCCTGAAGGCCCTGGAACCCTGCGGTACCATGACCACCATAACCAGACTCGACTGTGGCTGCACGCAAGAGACCACGAGGCCCATATTCACCACGCCGAACGGAAGAGTGGAGAACCGGAACTGCCGCCATGGCCAGAGCCCGGTACTCCTCAAGCTCCGGGCCTCGGAGTTCAATCCGCAGGAGCATTTGTCTTCCTCAAATTTCACCGGTGGTACCAGAAGACGGATTATTCCCGGGCAGGATTATTCCGGGATGAAACATCGCCCCGGGACAGACCCGAGGAGGAATAACGAATCGTGTGGCATTGATCATTTCAGAACGCAGGGAGCAGTCAACAAGGGATTTAGGAGACCGGAAACTGCGAGCAGCTCCTTCATCAGGGATCATCCTCAGGCCAGGAATCTTTCTCCTTTGAGAAAATACAGCGACACTTCGACAGATTGAACTGTATTCCATATTGTCTTCCGTAATCTCGTCTCATTAAAGCTGTTTATTCGATTTTTTATCGTCCAGTTGATCAATCGATGTCTTTTATTTGTTCTGTCTCGCATTTTTTTTTTTGATTCGCTGTCATCTCGGTGACTGTGACGGACAATTTCGATCCTGTAGTAACCAAAATTTAAAGTGTAATAAATTACTCGGAACAAATTTAAATTATTTATATCAATCGTCCGCGAGTTGCGATTATGGAGTCTTTGATGGTGCTGTTGATCGCTACTTCGGCCAGAGCGGTTCTTCATTACATCTTCTACAGAGCAGCTGTGACGATTATTTTCACAATTGGAAAAGGAGCCTCGTGGATTTACGCAAAATTCATTAAACCCAAGTTTTCATCAGACTGCAATAAGAATCGATCCATACTGCAGAGATCGAATAACACTATCTCTAAATCGGAAGAAAATTACGAGACACCGTATGATAATTCTGCAGCGTGATGGATAAATTGTAAATTCAATTGTCTATTTATTTCTCATAACGTCAAAATTCCTGCGGTAAGCTTCTAGAATAATAATAATAAATCAATCAATTATATGTCTGAACGATTATTTTCATCCGTGCAGCAGTTAATTGTCCCGAAAAGATCGTTCCAAATTATTCGTTACCAAGATGACGAACCTAGGGGAGACCTTCGCCACTGTAACACACAACGACTTCGTTTGGCCGTATCCGAAACCACTGATAGCGAAGCCTGTTCAACCCCCGATGAGCACTGGGACCAGACTCTACATGCCGAAAGTCGATCCCAACGACTGCAGATGCGATACACACGGATTCATGAGTGACATGAACAGGTGGGATTCGAAAATCGTGGGAATCTATCTAAAATGATGCAACAATTCATTCGACAAGGTACAAGCAGCTGGCCGACAAAGAACGGAGGCTCCACGACGACGTGATCGCCGTGAACCGCGAAATGACAAACTTGATGGGTACTATTTTGGAAAACGTTTGCGAAATGGGGGACGAAACCATGCGGAGTGTCTATCAGACGGATTTCGAAAAACGAGGTAGCCGGTCAAACCCCCAAATAATCGTCGGGATTTATGACACTTTTCAATGATTTTCGAGGTCTCCCAATCGGAAATTACAGACGGTTGATGGCCGCCGTCGACTCTCCGGTCGGAGCTCCGATCAATCCAGTTGTAACCGATCTCAGAGACGGCTACAGGGATCCGACCAATTTTCGATACAGTGCGATCAACAGGCCAACCATCCAGCCGGCAAAGACCATCGACTTTCTGGCTGGTGCTTATATTCGCTCATTCATTTACGCACTCGACATTGTCAAATGTACAACACTACAACTGTCTTATCTCAGTTCCTGAGACATTCGAACTGTGGGGTGAGCCGTTCACCGGACGATCGGAGTACATGGACACCTTCGGTAAGATGGGACTGAGCAACATGAAGAATCGGCAACAGTATCTCGAACCGATGCCGTCCTCCAGGAGGAGATTTGGCGATTGTAAAATATGATGGCCTGAAGCCTTTCTCTAATCGTTGTATTTCCGGTCGACCTTAAACAATTGGTGAGGGAAAAAATGTGAACACACGTGTTTGTGAAAAGTGGCGAGAGTCTAAATTCTAGTGCCATAAATCGTTGGACGAAATTTGATACTTCCAATCCTTCAGGATAGCTAAAATCAACTGAAAATGCCGAAAAATCATTGCCAATTTTTTGACACCGAATACCGAAGCCAGTATGTCGAGAAAAAACAGTCCAAAGTACCCATGTGAGTTTGTCCTATGCACGAACGAATTAGCTGATATTAATCATATATTTTCTACAATGCCGAGTTAGTAATCGGCAGAGAGATTGTTTCGCTGAACGTATCGAGGAATCTTGGCAAATCGACCCTTGTAAAGCTTCGAAGATAACGAAGATCGACGAGGACGCGAGAATTAGGGCTCACCGGTTGATCTTGGACACTTTGAAATCAGTCTACATGGCGGATTTCACTGATCCTAGTCAGTCAAGTTGATTTAAATGAAAGAAAAAAAACAGTAAAATCTCTTTCAACTCGCTTTTATATCGTCACGCCAGAGTCAAGAAAGAATGACGACAAGACTGAGAGCGAAGCCGATGCTGGAAGCGAGATTTTGGCCCACGTGAAACATCTCTTCCACAATCCACATGAAGAAAAAGTTCTGGCTCCGCCACCGACGGCGAAGAGAGGTGATTGCTTCGATATTGAATTTCATCAAATCATATTTGTCCAACATTCAAATTTACAGTCTTCGGATACATGAGGCCGAAGCTATTTCATAACCAGCTAACGGACTATCAGGATGGCTACGAGAGAACGGGAGGCATGGTAATGACCCGAAATGCAGAACTGGCGGAGACTTCTAGACGAAGAGAAGCTTTGAGGAACAAAAAAATCGGAATCAAGAATATCAGCGATCCCTGCAGCCCCGAGCGACTCGCGGATATGCATTTTACATAATTATTATTATCATTATTATTTCTGCGGTTGAAAAATATTTCATCATAAGCATAACAAAAAAATCGATCAACTATTTCAATTCCAATTCAAGTATCTACTCGTAAGATAAACACACAAAAAAATCATATACTCGTGCAACTTTTATCGTAAAAAATAACTAGACAAATAATTACAATAAATGTGTCGATGAGGGTATGAGGCAAGAGGATTTATCGATTTATAGATATTTCATCAATTGAATTACGTCAATAATGACTAAGAAGTCATACATAATTTGTAATGGTTCGAATATCTGCAGTAACGAATCATGTCAGTGAGATTAGATCGTTTGAAAACTTGGCAGAAAAGCGCGTCGACTGTGTGACACCGAGTTTAGTTACCATCGGAGCGATTTCCGCATTACCGACCGAGAGTCACTCTCTGCTCTATCGACGTCGCGTAACGCGTTTGACTCGTAAACAAAGATGGCGGACGGAGAATCGTCTGAGAAGCCAAACTGTACGTTTGTGTTTAAAAAACGTAAAATAAGGAACAACGCCGCTAGAAAACGGAAGGAAAATGACAGAGAGAGCCGTGAGTAAATTATTCAACAGAATTTAATACATGTTTGAGTCAGTCTGAACCCGTTTTTCATCCGTTATTAAGAAAATAAGGCCACGTTTAGGTTATGTTTACGATTTATAAATCGGGGTTTTTCGTCCGCTACAGACAGCAGCGAAGACGAGACGACGGTATTCAAGAAGGAGAAGAAGAACGACGCCCAGAATCCAATGAGACAAAGCGTGAGAAAATTTATATACGATATAGACGAGAAAATATAATCCTAACCTAAAAACAATATTTCATTACAAAATCACGCAGACTAGCAACAAAAAACACCGAGCGGATCCCGGCGGCGACGAAAACCAGTCGGAAGACGAGGGCGTCACAGTTTCATACAAAAGTAACAGAACTGCGATGCCCGCTGGCCCTAGTGACCAGGGCGCGACTGCGATTCTTGAAACTGAAACGGAACTCGATCGAGACGCCCAGGCGCTGTTTGAAAAGGCGCAGAAAATAAACGAGGCGAGTCTACGCCACTCGTGACGCCAAAAACGTGAATTAACGTAACTTTCTTGAACACAGGAACTCGAAGGAAAAGAAGACGACAAAATATACCGAGGGATGAACAACTACGCCCAATATTATAAGAAGAAAGACACCGCGGCTGGTAACGCGTCGAGCGGAATGGTGCGCAAAGGGCCGATCCGAGCTCCGGCTAATCTCAGGGCGACTGTGAGATGGGACTACCAGCCAGATATTTGCAAGGATTACAAAGAGACAGGATTCTGTGGTTTTGGGGGTAAGAATCCTCGGTTTCTGGTCCATCCACGCATCTTTTCGGCCGATGATTATCCGCCATCTGTTTACAGACAGCTGCAAGTTCCTGCACGACAGATCAGACTACAAACTGGGATGGCAGCTCGAAAGAGAAGCTGCTAGCGGTGAATACGACAACAGCGGAGACGAGGACGACAAGAAATACGAAATTGACAGCGACGGGGACGATTTGCCGTTCAAATGCTTCATCTGCAGGGACACATTCGTCGATCCCATCGTTACAAAGTTAGTTGATTGATTTTCAGACACGATTTAACTACGAAACTTGATTACAATTCTTATATTTCAGATGCAAACATTATTTCTGTGAGAAATGCGCTCTGGAACAGTACAAGAAGAGCACGAGGTGTTTTATCTGCAACGTGCAGACGAATGGAATGTTCAATCCGGCCAAAGAATTGATAGCGCGAGCTAAAATGGAAGAAATAGAAGCGGCTAAGGAAGAGGAGGTGAAGACGGACTCTGATTAGATTATTTTATAGTTTTAAGGCTCGGGGTATCGGGGGTGATTAATAAATTAGGCCGTTAATTTTATTACTATGTTATTTCAACGACGAGATATGATTTTTCGTCGGTTTTGTTTGAATTATTTTATCTCGTTTATACATCGTCACGATTCTACTATAATTAACTAAACACATTTGCCCTCTGCACGTCATACGGAGTTTCGACTCGACTAATATTGTTTTATTCATTCCCACACACTCCCAGACTCATTATGTGACACACGGCAGTAAATTATCAACCTCGTAATGTGCTACCGCGTTCTTAACGCGAAGGCTGAAACGAACCTGACAGCAAATATAAGATCATGATTAATTGGCTGCAATCACCGAGCAGGTTTCAATCCCCAATATTTCACAACCGTTAATTGACAAATCAGCTCATTTGCGTCTCCTGATGCTCAAATATGACAATATAATGAAAATTGTGAAATAAAAAAGAAAAATATTTCTTGTAAATATTTCAGGAATGTTATCATCAATTTCGCTTTCGAGATCCAATAATTCCACCTTCGATGACAATGCGCAATATTTTTCTCTAAATATGTAAAAATAAAGACTACGTTATATTTAAAAAAAAAAAAAAAAAAAAAAAAAAAACCGGTTGTATACACCGCAGTGCGCAATTTCTTATCTTGTTCTATCTACAATTACGGTATCCGTCTTCATCAATTAACAAACAAGCACGACAGACTTCTATCTCGCCCACTATAATTACAATAAACGGATGTCGAATTAAAATACAGTCTCTTTCATTCTTCAATTATGCATCCATCAAATTTCAGCAATAATAACAATAATAATAATAATAATAATAATAATTCTAATCGAATGAAGCAATCAATTAATGTCGGTGAGAAAAGCTGATTTTTTTAATTAACAGATAAAGATCTATGGAGAGGGGAGGGGGGTGTAGAGACCGTGTGGTAGGTAGTATACTCTCTTTTGTATTATAGCTGATAACTAAATTATCGATTTCGGTAGCGCGCACGGAGCGTCGAGAGCGGGGAACTAACCATTCCTCGTTCAAACACCGCTGGATGAGGAACGAATGTTTTATCTCCGTTAGTACACACGGTGGTGGTGTTCTATCTATGTACAGTGTTATAGTGTGTAAAGTAAAACGCGTTTTAATCGATAATACAAGCGATGTTTTCTCTCGTTATGTCGTGTAAAATAATAAATAACAAATTTCACAAGGATATTGGATAGGCTGAGGCTCCTTGGTCTCCTTTTCGACACATTTATCAATCATAACATATCATATCAATATAAATAAACGACAGAAAAAGGAATAATACAAAAATATTGAATTTTACGCCGGTTTTTTTTTTTATTTTCTCTTCGTTTCGAAATCGATCGTAGATATTTTAAATTTGGAATTTGACTTTTTTACAGTGAGTGTGACCAATAAAGTGATATAGAACGATGGATAAATTTTGATGTTGAAAAAAGAGAATCTACAGGATTGGAATATTTAGAGACGCGATCAGATGCCTCTTATCGTAATCGGATAATCGATGATATTTACTTTGTATAAGTCGTTAAAATTTGTTCTACTCACAGCTGGAAGTGTACGACGATAATAATAATAAACTTATACTTGTACAGCTGCAGCATATCTATTATCAGACAGTAGATAGATACGCGATTCTCGGCTTTTTATGAAAAGATTTTAAACCAGGTAAGAGGCATTATTACAGCTGCGTAAAAACACGAATAATGAAAACGAAAACGACTTATTCTACACGAGTTGAACAAAGGAGAGAATATTAGAAAAAAAAACATTCCTTTCTTATCTGAAAAATAATTAGTTATCGCGCGCGATAAGAATTACAGTCAATTTTATACCGTCTCATCCCTCGGCTATAAGATCATCGTTCATTGTATTATTACCATCTTTTCATTCCAATCTCCTCGTCTTTCGAAACTCGAGACAACATGTGACGCGCTTTACGAATCATGTTGCCCACGATCTGACCTTATTACGCGGTAGTACACATATCATTATAGTATATCGGATACACGGTGCAGTCTTTCTGCGTTACGATATATCGCTATCGAGCAATGTAGAACGACACTTGAAACGTATTGGGTTTAATAACCGTCGAATTAAAAATGATCGAATACGAATTGGAAGAAGAGAAAGAAAAAGAATAAGAAAAAAAAGTACGCTGCGGTATGACGACGTAATTTATTTCAGATGGTTTGTGGCAGTGATGCCCTCGTCCGAGGAGGAGAGTTTATTGTGGCTTGCGGGCGGCGGGGGCGGAGGCACGGGATCCGCAGTCGGATCCGTCCAGGGGTCAGTGGGTTCCACAGGATCTGTACCATCGGCTGTACAAGCCTCGCAAAGGAACGTTACTGCTAGGGGCGGTCTCTATACAGAGGAGATGACCACTCAGACAACCGGGGCTGCCGCAGCGGCCGCAGGAGCTGCCACCGCGTCGGCTGATCCCGCGGAACACGATCTCATCGATTCTACCGCCGATGCAACGCTCCTCGCACAATTTCACGAAGACGCTATCAAACAGGTGAGACACGATATATGTAACACTTTCTAATCGTAATTATACTATGGATGTATCGAATGTCTTTCATTACGCGCCCGCGCAGAGATCGAGTTTAGATTTTTTTCATTTTTTGTTGTTCTTTCCTTTCGTCTTTTCTTCATACTCGTTTCTACTTCGTTGTTATCGAATAGGAAGAAAATAATGTAGAATAAACGTTGCTGTGCTAAACAACAAATTGTTTTGGGATCTCTGATAATTTGGGTGGAATTTCGCACATATTTTTTTTCTATTCAATTTCTACTTCCTATTGAAGAAATATAATAATTCTTATGATTTGGGGGGAGGAATCGTTTCGTTTATCACAAAGGTTGCAACTTCGTATAGTTGCATTTCGTAGAGTGATGATAAATTATATCACGTATATCACATGCATTATATACATCACCACGACATTGCATATATAGTTAATATAATTAGTACGAGTTCTTGTTACAGCTCGTGTGTATGGCGTAGTTATACGTTATGGGGAGCTACGCGATCATGACGTGAATAAATAATTTAATAAATATTTCAGTACGTCAAAATGGGTATTGAGAATGCCGACGCTATAGAAACAATCCTTCAAACGTGAACTACATGTCGCTATCAATTATCATTAGGTAGAACTTCCAGTGTAAATTAAGTGTCTAAAAATAATCGTATAGTTTTTTTTCTCTAACTATATTCACGACTTTCTTTCAATTATAATTATCTACAGCTAGTAGTTATAATTGATGATGAATTTCAATTCATTCCAACAGAATTCAAGATAATTCTTGCGAGGGGGAAATAACTCGTTGAATTGACGTGTCAATGGTCCGTGAATGAATACAAATTGATCGAAATTAATGCGAATTGAGAAGAATTTGGAAAATTGAATGAAACTAACGAAATTATTAACTCGAATTCGGGTTCGAATCAACGTGTATTTATTGAGATTTGAAGAATTAATTCGAATTGAACAAAACTGATTCGAATTATAGTGAATTGATTTGAATTTCAATGAATTAATTCGAATTATAGTGCATTAAATTAGATTGAAGATAATATTCAAATCGAAAAATTGATTTTTCAAGCCCGGATCGAGTTATTTGCCCCTCGAATTCTTGGAGAATAAAGTCTAGATTCATTTCGTAGTATGTACAGTGGATATCCGTTACGCCTAGAGCTTGACAACCGGACACACCGACTCGCGAGTGCGGTTGAGGTTGTCATCGTTAAAAATGCGCGAAACTAAGATTCGGATGTAAGACATTTAAAAATGTTTTCTCACACCCGGTCGCAAAATGCCACTTTTCATACCTCTTGAGCGGGCGGAAAACAGCTCTTTTCGCCCTAGGGCGGAAAAATCCGTTTCCGCCCGCTAAAGCGGGCAGAAACGACTATTTTCCTGCCCTCGGGCGCAAAGAGCTGTTTTCCGCCCGCTCACTCGGTCTGAAAAGAGGCATTTTTGCAGACCAGGTGATGAGAAAAACATCGTGTGCATCATGGGCGCAAGGCTATTATGGCGAGTCTGCTTTTACAGCACCTCGCCTTCGGCTCGTGCCGTAAATTGCATACTCGTAAAATAGCCTTTTGCGCCCTTGATACACAAATAACTATTAAATGCTTCACTGCACGTGTGAAAATCGAGTATAGAAATATAGAATTTTAGTTAGTCTCCCCGGGTCTCGACGAGTCGTTGAAAATTCGTCAAAACCGATTGAATCGAGGTATCGTAGACTCGAATGAATAAAATTCTTCGATAATCATAATGGATTCGTCGTGGTGCAACTGCATAGGCCTTCCACCCGCTTTGTTTAGATGCAGTCGATGCGACGCATCGAAACTCTCTCGCACCACCCGAATCCGTTTTCTGTCTCTCTTTTATTTTTTTTTACCACTCTTACCTGCGCTATTACCGTATCGTCACACGTTCCGACGACATGGACGAGGAGGAGCTAGACAACTCCATGACCACCCTCAAGTATCACTCACCCGAATTGCCAAACTACCTCAAAGACGTACCGGTAAATATTATATTTCTCCATCGTTATTCAGAGGTTAGATTAGGTTATGTCGCGATCCAGGGGGTAGCGTACCTCGACCCTAATTTAGATTCGACATCACAGCTGTTCGATCATCCATTCATTTCATCGATTCGAATGATTCTGTAAAAATTGTCGTTTAAATATATCGAATAATTTTTGCAGGCTGGCGTTGGCTCTTTCCAAGCACTAGCTGCGCTCTGCGCCGGTCTCAGTCTCGCTGCTGATACGGTTGAGTTTTTTGTCGTACCTTACATCCTGCCCAGCGCGGAGGTCGAACTTTGCATCGAAGACAACGAGAAAGGATGGCTAGGTGATACGATTGTTTGTTCATGATTCATATGATAAGACAGAAAAACAGTCTGATCTTGACTGAGCTCAGAGACGCCGTCGTCTCGTAAATCATCCTTTTGTAACATTTGCTAAATTTACTTTTCCTCCGTCGATTTTGAATCATTTTTAACGCTATGATTTTTGTTCAAAGATCCTAGGATCGCAGGAATTGAACATTTCGTCAACTATTTCTAACATTCGGTTGATGAAAATCTGTTATATTTGACGACGGGCTACTTTTTCTTGCTCCAAACGACTTTGCATCGATTTTAGATCCTAGATCCGCAAGAATTTTAATTTCCAGGCATAAAATAAGCCTGAATGTTATTTTTTCATTCTCAATCGATCATGCTAATCGTTAAATTTCACTCTCCGCAGGTAATATAACACTGGTAGGTCTGGCCCTGGGCGGATTATGCTGGGGTGGTTTAGGCGATCGGCTGGGGAGACGAAGGGCTTTGCTGTCCGCCATGGCTGTGCATGCTCTGTTCAGCGGAGTAGCTACCTTCATGCCGACCTACGGCACCTTCATGACCACTAGATTCTGTTCCGCCATTGGGTGAGGGGTCGCCTTCCACCTCTGACTCTTGATAATACCCGAAAATTAGAGCCAACTGTTTCCGTTACAGAGTCGGCGGCGCCCTTCCCCTCGCCTTTGCGTATCTCGCAGAGTGCTGCCCTAGGTCCAGCAGAGGCCGTTGGACCGGGGCTCTGGTCGGGGCTGGAGCACTGGGCGGAGTTTACGCGGCCCTTTTAGCCTGGGCGGTAGTACCGTCCACCGGAGAAATGGTGGTGCTTGAAAACAAAGAACACTTCAGTGCCTGGCACAGATTTTTACTACTCTGTTGTCTGCCGGCTCTGAGTGCGACTGTGGGACTGGTTTTCTTGCCCGAGAGTCCAAGGTACCTCGTCGAAGCTGGACGAGACGTTGAGGCGATGATGGTTTATCAGGTGGGTAATTTTTTTTCGACTTTCGATTTCTATGGATGTAATACGTTTTTATCTTTTTTGCAGAGAATATACAAGAAAAATAACGCTCGCAAGGACGGCGCCACGGCGCAGTATCAACTATCAGAGTTAGAATTACCCAGCAAAAGACCGAGGGGACTCGCGCCTTCCTCGCCGGCTACTCACGCCAGTGTGTTGGCAGATATTATGTACTCGATTGAGATGTTCTGGAATTCTTTTCTCCAGCTGTTCACAACTCCTTATCTAAGAATCACCGTAGTTCTTCTTATTATTTGGGTCGCCGCAGCTTTTGGGTGGGTGGATCGTTGTATCGTTAGAAATCTACTTGATCTTTAATCCGTTCAAATTCACCGCAGACTCTACGGACTGATGGCCTGGTGTCCCGAGTACCTGAAACTGCTTAAAGCGACGCAGTACGAGGCTCAGGCAAAGAAATACGCCAACGTGAATCACACCGGTAAAACATTCAACGGATCCTTGGAAAATCTTCAGTACAAAAACTCCCAGTTTGTAAACTGCAAGTGAGTATAAGAGAAAGAAGACAAAACAAAGAATGACTCATGTTCTCTGAATTCTGTATCCATTTCAGATTCATCAAGATGACATTCAGCCACGTTGACTTTGACAACTGTACTTTTCAGGCAGTCGAGTTTAGCAGTATCAAATCGAGCAAAACTCACTTCACAGACAGCGTTATCGTCGACTCAAAGTGAGTTCGAGTTAACACGTCCCGAATATCAACTGATTTTCTGAACCTATTTTTGAAACTAGATTCGTGGACACGGATCTATCCGCTCAGGTCTTCACCAGGTGCAAATTGGAAAATAATACCGAACTGAGTCTCAGTGGTCCGTGTCCGACTCTCGACCTGGACTACAACATTTATATCGAAGAGGCGCTGCACGGCCACCTCGTAGCGCAGCTGGCCTTTCTTCCCGCCGCAGGATTGGCTGGATTCGCCCTCACCGTCGTTCAACGGCCAAAGATGATAGGTGAGGTCCTCGATTCCCCTCTCCTGGTGCCGGGTAATCATCCCCTCGTCGCGTTTCAGGTATATCGCTGTTCCTCTCGTCCATGGCTTCCCTCGGTTTGATGCTGGTGAGCACAAACAGCTCCGCAGTTCTCGGTTTCGAGGGGGGATTTATAGCGGTTTTTGCAGTCGCTTGGACCTCGTTGACTCTGGCAACCATCGAGAGCTTCCCGACGCATTTACGGTAATTTTGTCCATATAGATTACCTTGTTTTTTTACTGATCGAATCGTCTCATCTCACAGCTGTACCGGGTTCGGATTCATGGCGGCAGGGATTAGACTGTCTGGCTTAATAGGCACAGCAACTTACCAAACTCTGATAGGAGCTCCGTTAATCGCCCCAGCCCTGCTCACGGCGACTGCGTTATTTATCGGGAGCATTGCGACCTTCAAGCTACCGCACACTCACACTGTATTCCTGTAAAGTGCATTCCTGCGATGTTTTCTTTTTTTGACGATATTGGGAACTGAATTAGTTCTCAACAGTTTGAAGAGTGAGTAAGAAAAAAATAAATAAAAAATTGGATCTAATTATCGCCCAATTTGTAACATAGTTGATTAACTTTTGTTCATTTTTCTAGATTTATAGAGAGAAAGAAAGAAAAAAAAAATACTCGGTGCTGTAAACGAAACAAAAATATATCGAAAGACGACGACTGTTGACAAGAAAATTATGAGCAAAAAATGTGCTTGTTGTTTTTAACTTGAAATATTAATTCAATTGTTTAAAATTCTGGTCAATAATAGCTAAAGCAAAGTCTAGTTAGTTTTTGTCGAATATGATGAATTATTGTTGCAAAAAAAAAACAAAAAAAAGACAAAAATATATACGCGCACGCTTGTGTTAAACTTCTATATCAAATTAATAACGAAGATTAGGAACCTAGAAATATTATCATTTCAAACAAATAGACTCTGATTGATGCAGGAGTTTTAAATATAGCCAATATATACATATACGTAAAATTTGAATTAAAAAAAAGACATAATATTATTGAATGTCCCACAATGGTTAGTGATCCGTTTGATAATCAATTTATCATTGTTCATTGATGCAATAAAACGGGGCTCTACCTATAGCGTTGTGATTTTCAAATTATAGTTATAATTAAATTAATGAAGATAGGTAAAAAGAAAAGATTAGAAGAAGAGATCGGGTACGCGAAAGAGTGTGAAATTAGTTTATTGAACTGTTTTGTGCACCCCACACTAGATATATATAAATTATATTCTATTAAATTGTCAGATTTTTAATGAAGAAAAAACATACACAATATAATAGAAATTGAATTTTAATTAATAAGTAAGTTTAATATTAGGTAGACATTATTTCACATATCATAATGTTTACGTGAGCAATGACTAATACTCGGCTCGTTAGCTTATTCAATTAGTATTAAATGAAATCTATGTATAATTGCTGTCCGAACATGTCCGATAGTTTATAGAGTAAATATTACCGTAAAATAATGTCTTTTATTATTATTTTATTCGCAAACTTTGGTCCGAGGCAATACATGCATACGTATAATTTATAATATTATCAATTTGATTTACAATTTTAATGTAGTATATACATATTATCGTTAGGGTTGAATTACATATCGAGGTGTGTTTTTCGTTTTTATTAGATCAATTTTTGTAATTTACAATTTAACGCCAGTCTTGATGATTATCTTACATCAATCACTCGACAATTCGACTGTTTATTCAGAGATTAATTTGTTCCTTATAATCTCCGCTTATCATATCCACTATCTGTGTACCACCTAGAGAGACTGTTTTAGCGTTTAGTCCTATATACATTTAGACTATAGATAAACATATTTTGAGTTGCTAAAAATTAGCTCCAAGTAATAACTATGTTATAAAATAATCGCTACACATATCCAAAAGCTAATAAATGGGTTGTTTACAGAAAAGAAAAAAATTAGCGTTCAAACATCAGTTATCTATCATGTGTTTTTCACATCTGTGTGTGTATTAGGTGTCGAAACAGATTGTTAGAAATCTGCAGTGACGTACATATTTAGTAATCGCAAGAGCTGTAATAACCGTTGTCTTGAAAAAAAAAAAGAAAAAACTAACAAAAAAAACAAACATATAACCAGTTCCTATACATACATACTCGAGACTTTGCGAATAGCTTATGCCTTTTCATATCAGAATTATCTAAGACAAAGAAGAGAATGAGAGAGGTGGATAAAAACTGGAGTGATTTGCGATAATAATAATGATGAATTTAAAAGAGGCAATCTTTTTGGTTTTCAATAATTTCGTCGATGCAACTTATAAAACTATGATACAGTAGTCGCTACAGAGTCAATAATTGAAATTTTTTAAAATTCAGACCCCCAAGGAAGGCTGTCTACAAAGTTTATACATACATATTATACAATTATATTTAATACACGTATGTTAATGTTGCATACTAGATTTTTTTTACACAAAACTTCTATTGTACAATGTTACTTATATGTATGTTACTATATACGTAGGTTATTATAACTATAGGTAATTATAGGTATGCGTATTTAAAAAAGAAAAAAAATCCGATAAACTTACTATGAAGAAAGACACTACCGAAAAAATATTTTATCCTTTTTTTTTAGCGGGCTTGTAATAATTTCTGTTAACGTACGCGGTACATAGATTATGCTATTAATAGAATACATATATGATGATATGATAACACGTATAAAGTTGCTATAAAAATTGAGAGGAAAAAAAAACAGAAGAAAACAACAAATAGGAAATGAAAGAAATAATATTATATCTTGAAATTCTCTTTACAATAGGAAATATTGTAGTTTATTTATATTATTGATCTCAATCACTAATTCAATCATACAATAAATAAGTATATAAAGAGGAAAAGAAAGAAGAAGAAAAATCAATTTTTTTTCTAAAATTGGGAATGTAATAAAACTGTATTTGAAAAAAGAAATGTAAGAAACTTTTATGGAATAACGACATCAAGATATCGTTGATGTAGAAATAAAAAGAATTTAAAAAATGAATAAATACACTCATTGAATATTCCAAATACATCGTTTTATCAAATTCGTTGCAATGACGATTCATCCGAATCCGCCGCCTCACAATAAATCGGTAGGTATCACGATATCTTCTTTATCGACCGCCAATGACGGTAAATAGGATACCACGGTGTTACTGATGCAAATATTACAAGTGTCTGTAAAATGGAGAAGAAAATAGTGAACCAAAAGGAATATCTGAAGAAGTATTTGTCATCTGGGAAAGACAAAAAGAAGGCCAAGAAAAAGAAACCCAATCTCGGGACTAAAACGTGACTGATATTAATATTCTATGTTTTATTAATCATAAAAAATTCGCTATTTTAACGATTTTGAGGTTAGGTTTAACCAAACCAGTCGATATTTCAATCTCATTTCACCCTTGGTTCAGTTTCTCATGATTTTCCAACGATAAATCAACTCAATATATTCACATTCTTAAACTCCTTATCTTTTAGCGTAAAAATCATCGACGATGATATCAGTCTGAAAAATATGCGAGCTCTAGAGGACGGGGAGCTTGATATCTTCAACAACACCGAAGACGGTCCTCAGATCGCAGGAATCGTCGACGAGCGGGGGCCCGTCGATTTTTCCGACAAGAAAAGGTGGAAGATCGTCACCGACGATTGGGACGGTGACATAACTGTGACCAGAGTAAACAGAGACGGAAGAGTCGACGACGAAGAATCCAGCCCTCGGAACAAGGAGCCAAACTCAGAGCCTGGCGACGAGGATTTTACCCCCCCTAGGAGGCCCAGAAAAAACTCCGAGTCTGACGACGGGAGGAAAAAAAATTCCTCAAAGAAACGAAGAAGCAAGGCTTCCAGTCCCGAAGACAGCGACTTTAGTCCGCCCAGGAAGTCCAAGAAGGGATCAGACTCTGATGAAACAGGCAAAAAGAAGTCTTCAAAGAAACGCAGGAGCAAGCCGGAGAGAGAAGATCCTGAAGACAGTGACTTGAGTCCGCCTCGCAAGGCCAAAAAAGACTCCGACTCGGACCTGAGTCCTCCCAGGAACTCCAAAACCAGAGGAAAGGAGAGAATGAAGGATAAGAGCAAACACAGTCAGAGGCGTGGAGATAAGGAAGATCACAGAAGCGCCAGAGCCCGGTCTTCCGGCAGGAATAATCCCGACGAACGGGATGATAGGAGGAATGACCGTGCTCAAAAAGAGCGCAAACGCGTCAGTAGATGGAAGGATCGCTCGCCGTCGCCTCGAAACAGAAGGAAGGATGACCCTGAGAGAAGTAAACCTCGTTCTCAGAGGGGCGGAAGAGGCAGCGACTCGGACCTCAGTCCGCCTAGAGAAAATAGACAAAATTCGAGAAACTTGGAGCCTGATTCTACTCGGTCGAAGAAAAGTACTTCTGAAAACTACCAAGAGGTGATTTTTCTTGCACAGCATCTACTCCGTCTCGTAATTCAATTTAATGCTGTATTTTCGTTTCACAGATGAGCGAAGAAACGACGGGCTTCGGACAAGCCCCCGTTTATAGGGACAGAAAGACGGGAAGGAGACGAGACTTTGCTGCCGAGGCTCGCGAGCAGGGGGAGAAGGATGAGAAACGGCAAGAATTGGAGGAGAAATACGCCCAATGGGGAAGAGGGTCGGTATTAAATTAATTAATTAACTGTAGAAACAAAATTCACGGAATCTAACAATAATCGCTAATATTTCAGATTGAAGCAAGTCGAAGACCGCCAAGAGAAGCTGGACAGAGATTTGTACGAGATGAGTAAGCCGCTGGCTAGGTACGCCGACGACGCTGATTTGGAGAGGGAGCTGAAGGCCCAGGACAGAGAAGGGGATCCCATGCTCGAATATATGAGACGGAAGCAAGTGAAGGAGGGAAAGCAGGAGCCAGGTATCCAGAGCCCATTTTTTCATCAAATGAACATAAAAAACGTTTGATTCGTTTTATTTTCAGAAACTCCAAAGTACAGGGGACCCTCGATGCCGAACCGGTTCGGTATAAGACCGGGATACCGTTGGGACGGGGTAGACAGAAGCAATGGGTACGAGAAGAAATGGTTCGAGGCACAAAACGCGAGGAAAGCGGTACAGGAAGAAGCTTACAAATGGAGCACGGCCGATATGTAGTTTAAAGATGTATGTCGTAGTACGTCGATAATACCTTCTCCCACCTGGTGGCCGATGCTCAGGGAAATGTAGTGGAATTCGAATACTGGACAAAATTAACGACCGGAAAGCATTGAAAACCTGTTTGAATTGGCCACCGTCTCCCGAATCCTAAAAAGACTGTATGAAATACTTTGTACAACACGAACAGCGGAGAAGAAGATATTGTGGATCGGGAGTGAGTTGCATCTCAATAATGGAATTGATCCACGATGATAGAAGGAATAAATATTTTTTATCGAATATCTTGATGCGTTAATGATAGTTGAATTTACCATCTACAGAGCTGGTCGATGAAGTACATGCGTTCTGATTGGACCGCATTCTGGACAAGTTTGCGACATAGTTAGACAGAGATCTATCTATATGTCTCATCAATTATGAATTTGATATGGTAACAATAATCCATTGTAGACCTGATATGATTTGATTATGATTACAATTGCTGAACGTTCGGAGTCAATGCAGGCGCTTCTGTAACAGATTGATACGTTCAGACACGCCCCAGGGATCCTGGGACTGCTATATCTTATCGTCAGATGTCACTGATGACTCATACGAGCTAAAAACCCTATCATAAAACGCTCTACAAGAATCCAGTCGAAAGTTAACTGTCAACATCATCTGTGAGCGCCAGCGAAGCGTGCTAAACTGACTGACACATCCATTGTTTGATCAGCGTTCCATTTTTATATCACTGCGAGCTATCTCGCTCGGTATGTTTCTCCGTTATTAAGTAACATGTGATTGTAATACAGAGTCAACAAATGGACTTTGAATTCGATAGTACTACGGTTTGATATTACAGAGAAAGCTTTCGGAACATGATCGCCCCAGACTTAGGCTCTACGAACGCGGAGGCGGTGAATATACACGTAAAAAATGAAAAGGCGCCCCTCATTCGAGGACGGGGGGTCTTCCAGTCCCTCAGGAGCCTGTTCAGCTTCGGAAGATCCTCTCCGAGCACCAGCGACGGGTACGTAGAGTTTGGGAACCTGGGTAACCAGCAGCCAGGTCGAACCCTGGGAACGTTCGCCGGAGTGTTCAGCCCCGTCACCCTATCCATGTTCAGTGCCTTGGTCTTTATTCGAATAGGTGAGATAAAACTGAAGAAAAGGCAACAATAATCCAGATTATCGATCAACTGTTAACATTCTCAGGATACATAGTGGGAAATGCGGGCCTGCTCGTCACTCTCGCACAGTTTTTTATCGCCTATGGAATTCTGCTCTTCACTGTAGCCTCTGTGTGCGCTATTTCGACTAATGGGGCCGTGGAAGGGGGCGGAGCATACTGTATCCTTGTTTCGAACTCCCAAATCCCTCGAGTATCTTTGAAGCTTCATTTTCCTGAACCTATTCGATAGTCATGATCAGTAGAACTCTCGGTCCTGAGTTCGGAGGCTCTATCGGAACCCTCTTCTTCATGGCCAACATCGTGTCGAGCGCTCTTTGCATATCAGGGTTCGCCGAAGGACTGGTGGAAAACTTTGGACCCGCCGGATACCTCGTTAATCAGGCTGGTATACTGCCGGATGGGAGGTGGTGGAGGTTTCTCTACTGCTCCGTCGTCAATACCGCCAACCTGCTCATCTGCTTAATCGGACCGGCGATGTTCGCTAAAACTAGCGTAGTCATATTAGCTGCAGTTTGCATTTGTCTGGGTAGCGTTTTCGTCAGTTTCTTCGTAAAAGGTCACCTTGAGGTGATTAATTTTTACGTTCTTTAACTCGCTTCGAAGCAAGCCTGCCTTTTGCAAATTTCAGAAGAAGATTCAAGACGTTCCTCATATTAGCTAACGATTTAGTAGAATAGTAGGAAAACATTGAACAAGATACAATGTTTTCTATTTCATTCGCAGTTGGGTTCGAAGTGTCGTTGAAGACCGAAATGAACTTTTGAGGGGAGAAAATTCGGAGGCGATGATGAAAATATCCAATCTCGAATGTTCAGAGTAGGTATAATTGTGTAGTTTTGGGATTTTGAATGCACGCCTTGGCTTAAAACACTCTTTCAGACAGGCTTGCTCTGAATGCTGATACATTTTCTGATAATTCCTGTACCATGGAACTTCCATAACACCACGTACTCGCAATCAGAGAGTTTACACTCCCTTACGGCTGTTAATTTCAGGTACCAATACCAGCGGCTAATAGTCTAGTACAAAACGCTACCTTCCATGCAAACGGAACCTACACGGGGTTGTTATCTACTACTTTGGTCGAGAATCTATACTCGAATTACACCGAAGATTACACCAGCAACGGGATAGTCGCCGATTTTGCCAGCGTTTTTGGAGTACTTTTCAGCGGAGTGACGGGAATCATGGCGGGAGCAAATATGAGCGGTGATGATCGAATCGAGGGAGAAGTTGTACCTGATTTTCAAACTATCGTTCAATATTTACAGGCGAACTGAAGAATCCGGGGCAGAATATTCCGAGGGGGACGTTATCGGCGGTGATCTTCACCTTCGTTTGCTACATGCTGCTTTCCGTACTCACAGCCGCTACAAGCAGCAGATTTTTATTACAAAATAACTTCATTTACCTCATGCCAATCAATCTCTGGCCACCGTTTGTTGCAATTGGTATTTTGACCGCGACATTCAGCGCCGGTCTAAGTAACTTGATCGGTTCCAGCAGAGTATTGGAAGCTCTGGCAAAGGACAATGTCTTCGGTAAGGAAATCGAAACGGCATAGAAATATCCAGATAAATAAATTTGTCGAAACTTATTACAGGCTCTGGACTGAATTACGTCGTGCACGGAACGTGGCGTGGGAATCCCATAAGCGCTGTGCTGACGTCTTGGCTTCTCGTACAAATTATTTTACTCGTCGGATCCCTCAACACAATCGCCCAGATCAATTCAGTCCTGTTTTTACTCAGCTACTTAGCGACCAATCTCGCTTGTTTGGGACTAGAGCTCGCCAGCGCTCCAAACTTTAGGTAATATTGATCAACGGTGAAAAAAATACAGCTTTTTCAATATTTTTCATCGTTTTCAGGCCGACTTTCAACTACTTCACATGGCACACGGCGACGATAGGTCTCTTGGGGACCCTAGTCATGATGTTTGTGATAAACAGTATCTACGCGTCGAGCAGTATAATTCTATGTCTGGTATTGGTCATAGTACTGCACCTATTTTCTCCGAGTAAAAACGCCGCTTGGGGCAGCATATCCCAGGCTCTGATATTCCATCAGGTACGAAAGTACCTCCTGATGCTGGACTCTCGTAAGGATCACGTGAAGTTCTGGCGGCCTCAAATACTTCTGATGATAGCTTCGCCCAGATCCGTCTGTCCGCTCATCGAGTTCGTCAACGACTTGAAAAAGGGGGGATTGTACGTTATCGGGCACGTCAAGGTCGGCGATTTCTTCTCTCAGAGCACCGACCCGACTATAGACGAATATCCGCACTGGTTGAGTCTCGTGGACCACATGAGAGTCAAGGCGTTCATCGAACTCACCATCGCGCCCACCGTCAGAGAGGGGCTTCACCAACTCATGAGACTCTCAGGGATGGGCGCGATGAAGCCGAACACGATTATACTCGGATTCTACGACGAACAAGAGCCCAAGGACTTCTTTCAATCATCGCAGTACGCGACAAACATGTTCGACAGCACCTTGTCTTCCACAATGGTGAAATTATTCCCTCTCAGGGAGACGAGAACCGATAGAACTCTGGATCAAGTACAATACGTGAAAATGTGCCTGGACGTTCTTAAGATGAAGAAAAACTTATGCCTGTGCAGAAACTTCCATGTCCTGGATAAATCAAGCATCAACAAGTGAGTATCTTTGACCGTTCGATTCGCTGGGCTCTGATTTATTTCTAATTCTTTATCTTTTGCAGGAATTCGAGTATAAAATACATCGACGTGTGGCCGGTGAATTTCCTCCAACCAACCGACCAGGACCCGTTCGACACGTCGTCTCTGTTCATGCTGCAGTTGGCCTGCATAATAAACATGGTCCCCGTGTGGAAGAACCTGCATCTCAGAGTATTCCATTGCGAGAATATACAGAACGATCCGAACCTGAGTATCGCAGAGACGAGCGGATCCACCAACGAGTTTCCCAGATCGTTTAACGAGCATAAATTGAGGGATCTCTTGAACATTCTACGAATTTCTGCCTCCATTAATCAAGTCTCTGAATGGCCGAGACTCGTCGACAAGCTCGGAGACGCCTCTACGACCTTCTTAACGCCGGATAATGACTACCCATCGACTACCGATCAAACCGATAGCGTTTCCAGCGGTATACCGGAGTCTTACTTGTACAGGTGAATATGAATACGAATATGAGGTGGTCACATTCTGCATCTTGTGGATCTAACTGATTCCGTTTGTGAATTGATTTTCAGCGTGAACGAGCTCATCAGACAAAACTCTGGAAACACGGCGGTCGTTTTTATATATCTTCCGCCGCCACCGACTTCGAGTAGTTGGGACGAGAAGACTATCTACCCGCAGTATCTACAGTCGTTATCTTTACTGACGGCTGACTTGCCACCGACAATTCTGATCCATGGTTTGAATGCCGTGACCTCGACGACGCTGTGAGAACGGCGGTCTTCGACTTATCTGTGATTCGGTATTCCGGCTAGGCGATAGCTGAATCGATATTTGATACCATGATTTACTATAATTAACGATAAGTGGATTATAAATTGTGACTTTATGCACAGGTATAATTGAAAATGTCTTAGGTAAAATTTTTAACTTGTTTGTAACGAAGAAGAGAACAAATAGTTTTATATATCGGAGATCAATTATATTTATGAAATATTTATGGAATAGTGCGAATATTGATGATAATATAGACAATATAATTATGTAAATTTATACGAATAATTGTCATGACAATTCTATAAATAATTATATCATTCATGATCTCGCTACGTTCGATTGTACATTATATATTTTTTTTCGTTTCAGTCTTTTAGAGTTCAGAGTTATTTTTCAATCGCGTGTCTAATGGCGTAAGGTCGTAAGCGCCAGAAACGCGATTTTGGTGGCAGAAGGTCGAATAATTTATTTTTTTTCACGCAATTTGCTCTGAAAACGGTCAAAACGTATGGATCAATTGAAATTACGAGATCGAAAAATGTAAATGCAAAAGGTCGTAAGTTTGGCGGATACGTCGTTCTTTCATTACAATTTTTAAGGAAAATGAAAAAACAACGTAAAGACAAAACGTCGTAGGTGCCATTTTTTTTTTATTTTTATGATTCTTCCAAATAGCTGTAAAAACCCGTGAAACGCAAAGAAAAATCGAAATCGAGAACGTTTCGAAAATTCATAGAAAAAAAATACCTATGACCCAATATTAAATTTCACCGTTTATGGACGAATTTTTGGGTTTTCATCCCAAATACAAAAAAATATATATATGACGTTTTGGCGCTTACGTCCTTATACCATTAGACACGCGATATTTATTGATATGTATTCTATATATATATATCTTCTCATAGTATGTTTATTTATTCATTAATTTCATTTGAAAATTCAATTAATTCGACATAAACTACAGATAGACGGAGGACGGGGCTGGATTTTCATAATAAATCGAAAGAAAAGTCTGTAGGATTGGCTCGTCAACGAGATTCACGATTAATCGTGCGCCTGTAACGAGGCAACCTAGAAAACACGTGAAGTGATGCGCGGTTGAGTCGGAAAGGAGATCGCGCGCCAGTTAGCCGAGGTGACCCGAAGAGAGCCGAAATTTGAATCGTCGGAACATGGCGTCTATATGCCGTGCGGAGACTCCTGACCATATGCAACCGAAATGACATTGATTGATCGTTGGTGACCAATCGCGCATTCTGTGAAATTGCTATTTACAATTGCTATTGCTACATTTTTAACTATTACAAGAGATCAAACTTCGCCTCAAAATAACGCAGCTCCATCCAGCTAGGGATTCTTATTTGACTACAGTAGGATAAAAACACATAATCGGTACTGGAAAATAATATTGAATCTCGAATTGCAATTGAAAATGTTTCATTTTTCTCTATCACAATAAAATCCTAAAGCACACGAATGATTATCTTGACGTCATTGCTTTTACTTTCCTCTCTTGCCCCTCTTCCTCTTGTAAAAATCTGGGATTTGGACCAGGAGCACAGGAAAAGCGAGGAGGTATTCCGTAATTTCAAAATGAGTGATTGATTGATTGAATGATCGAATGCATGCATGCATCTCTTCAAGAACAAATTTAGAAAAG
>JAFFZH010012071.1:0-33542 GCA_018420115.1 Euura saliciscinereae
TAGAAAAGATACGTGGATACAGCCAATAGGATCGTGTAGATATTGCAGAGCCATCGCTGTAGCGAACGGATAGAGACTACCAATTGCTTATAGGGTTGTATAGAACTGGTGCGCAGTTACGGTAAGGAACGAATAGAAACGTACGCCCATGTGTGTAGCCAATAGCAGTTGCGGTTGAAATCGGATATGAAAATAAGTGCGAATTATTCATTCATTCTGATCAAAGATAGATCAAATGGGACGGTTCATTCTCATAGAAAACTAAACTACCTGAATGAGAAGTACAGTTGTCGGAACACATAGCATTGTTGTAAGGAATGACCACACATAATTGATTGAATTTGTATCTGGCGATGAGGTATAAATATTAATACCGCCATAACGGTAGCTGCTACCGAAAATGCGGTGACAGAAAGCACCAAGGAACCGATAGATGTTTTTTTTATACGTTTCTATAAGACATTTTTAGCAGGGTGGTGCACAATATAATATTAATGCAAATTGGCTCTCTGGGGTAAGTGTGCGCGGGTAAGTGTGCGCGCGCGAGCAATGCACTTGTTATGAAGGAGGTGATTTCGTGTGTGACCACTGCCAGGGCGAATCTACATAAACCTCCTTAATTTTAGTTTTTATTATTCCTTTAAGTTCCTATAACGATAATCACCTATATAGATTTATATAGTCTAACATAGCTTCATGTGCAATGATCACGATTTTACCAAAAAATATAAGTACTAATTGAGAGGATTTATGAGTTTTGTTACGATAATTTACTTATTTTATTTAAAGTCTGTCAGACTATTTATATTTATCGTATAAATGAATGCGCTCTACACTCTTCCCACGTGCGTCTACTTACCCCACAGGGGTGCGCACGATTACCCGCAATACGGGTCAAGTGAGCGCACTCCAAATTTTTTTGATTAGTATTATTTTTTTCTTTGGTGTTAAGGTTTTCCGCAAAATTTTTGGATTCAATTGATAGTTGAATAAATACACTACCTGACTAGTATGGTTTGATTTTTCTAACCCTTATCTTTGAAGCCTGACAACCCTTCGAAGTGCAAAGTGCGCACACTTGACCCGAATGACTCTACCATGGTGGCAGACGCGGTCCTTAATGTTTCTTATGATACAAAAATCGATATTAATAACGTCTGCCACATGATCAGATGATATAGAAATTTCGGCACCCAGCTCCCTAACTATAAGCCGAAGCACAAAATTGTGTTTTGCCGCTCAGAGCCGCATCTCTCTTATAACGCCCTATGCCCCTATCCCTATTCCGTCGTGGCTCTGTGTCTGAACCAGCTGTTATCCCCTTCAATTTCACGCGAAAATCCGAAGAGCCTGCGCTAGGCTCACTAAGCAACGTCCTGACAGAGCAGGGATAGGGCAGTAGGAAGAGGTGGTTTTGGGTGAAGAAATCACAATTTTGTGCTTCGGCTCCGACAAGTTTTCTTGTTTGCCTTATGTTTCATTTGATTCGTTTTGGTCTCAGATTGCAGGTGAAGGAAGGATTTATGTCCTGTATTTCGTAAAATTTCGGAGAAAAAAAATGATTAATCATGGGCATTTTTGGCACCGTTTTATACGACTCTGAAGACAAATTTAACAATTATGATAAAATACACGGCAAAGATTGCTCATTCACCTTCAATATGCTTCCAAGATAATTTCGATATCTCTGTAAATGGTTGAGAAAACTTGCATCGCGTGAACATCTGCAAGTGCTAGCTGCGCCGGGAGTAGGCAACGTTAAGAATAATTAAATGAAAGTCGTTGGGTGCCAAAAAAGGATTATCTCTTCCACAAGAATTCACGATTGCCACAGAATCAAAAAAAAAAAATTCGCTGTCGAGCTAAACATATTTTAGGGGTGAACATATAGCTCTAAAAGAGGTTTTAGTAGGTATAGTTCGTCGATGTTCACAATAAGGTAACAAATATTGTATTTGAAGGTCAGAGGAAGGGCAATTTTTTTGTTCAGAGATCTGAATCGTGTACAGGAGAATTTGCAAAATAATATACATGCATATGTAAAGAGACAACACCAGTTAGGGATTTTCAGAAATCCACATGACCATATGTTTACGAAACACTTTTCAAAATAAATTAGCCCACAGATAAAATGAAACCGGGGCAAAGTGGGTACCTCAGATGAAAATTGCAACGAACAATTTTTCCAGTCGATTAAAAATCTTTTTCTTTGAAAAAAAGATTTGAAAAAATGAATTATTCATGAAGAAAATTTTGCTTTCTTAATTTCCGAAGAAAAAAAATCGAGGCACTTTTTTTTCAATTCTTAGCTGAGGTGCCGACTTTGCCACTGCAGTCTCCTTATATTGCAGGTTGACTGTGTACATCAGGCATGTCAAACCGAGTGTCAAACTCATCGCAGCCTCTGGGCCAAATGAGTAACTTCGAACCTTGTCGGGGGCCGCAAACCCAAAAATAATCGGGTTAAAGTATTTTATTCGCAATGTCTTTTGAATGTGCAATTTTTAAACGAGCTCAACATTTGATTGCGTAGATTGATCACACATTTTTTTTTTTTTTTTTTTGAAACTGAAACCAAATGACCCTTTCATTGCACGTTCTAGAATCCGAAAAATCCATAATCATACCTGAAATGCATGCTCTTAAAAATTCGGTTATTTCAAACAGTCGTTTGCTGGTTAAAAAAATGTATTTTTCGACGTCATACCGAACTTTCCAATGAACTACTAAAATCAGAACCAGAATTCAGTAACCAACTTTCAAGAACTGGCCAGAAATAGTGCAGTGATGGCCACAAACGGTGCTTCCAACTCAAATTTGAGATTTTCGGAGGTTTTGTTTTACCACGACAAATGGAGTGCCCCTGAAATTGCAAGTAGGTACGCATAAAAAGTGAGGTCATCATTCGTCGACATTATACGATTTTCTATTCACCTAGCGACTCTTAACCAACCCATTTTTGAAGCACTCGTATTTTCGTGACAAATTAAAAAATATATATTTACAAACAAGACATTAAAGTCATCGTTTCGTATTCAAGTAAACAGAACCTTTTGAGAACCGATCTCCGAGTTTACATTTAATTCACGTTTCGAAATAGGCAGGTTCGTTTTCGGCTGCATTGTATGAAACTATGAAGATACTAAATACGCCAATAACTCAAAACGGGCATAGGGTGTAACGAAATATATAGCAATAATAGCAAAGTGAGAATGTGATTGCTTTATACTGAATAAACGGATTTTGATCTTTTGACCTATATTGATAATAGTTTTTTTATTCCATATTTTTCGAAATTCATGCACAAATTTCCGGTGCTTGCGGGCCGCAATGTCTTTGTTGCCGGGCCGCATGCGGCCCGCGGGCCGCGTGTTTGACATGCCTGGATGTACAGTCACTGTACATAAATACGATGATAATATTCATGATCATAATAATGGCTTCATGGAGTACATATATGTATACTTAAAAAAGTTGACCTTCTAGATTTAAAAAAAAAAAACCATAATTGCGAATACATACCATCCCTACTTTTTGATAGATCTGGTCACGTTTCATTTACGCTTCGGTGTCGACGGTGGACGAGGATTTTGGTTTCCACATTTATCAACAATTTGAGACTCGTTATTCGTCGAAAGTTTGGTGTCACGAATGCGAAGTGAATTTCGTGTCTGACTCCTGCGTCTTCTGGCCCCCCGGTGCGCCATTATAGTACTTGGAACATTCATTTGTCTTGTCCAATTTAGGTGATTGGTTCCAAACTGAAAACTGCTACCCAGAGCCGACGAATTTGGGATTTTTGAAGCTGGCTGCGATATCGGTGTAGTAGTCTCAATAACCGAAGCATTATTTACTTTGGCCTTTTTAGTCGCAATCGAACTTTCTGTATCTTTGTGCCTACGTCTTCTTCGCGCTACAATTTTAGGATGCTAATTTTTTATCCATTTTTCATTTAAGAGTCGGATTACGTACTAAGATTTTAGTCGATATCAATGAAAAGTAATCTGTTTAGTCACAATCCTCCATAGCGTAAGTGATAGTCTGTTCAGGTGTTAGTCACACTGCTGTATCTGTACTTAAGTTGATATGATACTTCAAAACTCACCATTATATCTGATCGGTGACAGAATTCTTGAATGGACTGCAGAATCGGAATTAGAACTAGACGATTGGCAAAGAAGTGAATTGCTCCTCTGCCGAGTGGCCACGCGATTTCTATATGCCAAACTGCGTCTTCGTTTTTGCCTGCAAACCAGACGAAAACGAGACTCCGAACCACTCATTTCATCTTCGGCCCAAAATTGGCGATCAGCATCATCCGTCGCAGGTGGCGTTGGCACTGCTGGCTTTGCAAAATAATCCAAATGAATTGTTGTTTAATCTTCTGATAAAATATATGGAGCATTTCAGCTTTTCTGTGCAATGACTTACCAATAAATTTACATACAGAAATTATAAATAGCAACACGTGTGACGAATGCAAGACTTGTTGCGTGCATTTTCTTCACACTTTACTTTTTCCAGAACGTCATTAACTTACTGCTTCTCCTGAAGTTCCAGGTGTGGCGAACGTTCTGCTACAAAGATTCAACTGTGACATCAATGTAACGGTAGGAGGAATGTGCAGAAGGTTGAGGCTGGCTCCTTGTAGAAGCTCCTCTTCCTCAGAGCTACAGATCACCTTTTTACAATCGCCCCAAGCATGATCACCCATTTTTCAAATGTATTGTTCACGTGACATACAGTTTACCGATATTCACAGATTTTTCTTATTTTTGATACATGAGGATTAGACTAGTAAATTTTGACAGCGTGGGGGTTATTTCCAATGAATAGCCATAATCCGATTCCGAATTAATTTGTGTTTCATTTTTGTTTATTACTTACAAGTGAATTGTGACATTCATAACCATGAAACCATGAAGGGTGTTTGATGAATACAAATTCAAATCGTCTATCTGTAGTCACTTTATCGTATTCAGACCCCATTCAACTTTTGACATTTTATATTATACTTAACCTTTCATTCTTTTTATATCGTGATGGACTTCATATACATGGTGAATATATGGATAACACATGAACAACCTCTCATGGTGATCTAGTAACCAGAAGAGTGTCGCACGTAAAACTGCTGTCGTAAGTTTTCAGATTGTCAAAACGGCGTACGTATTAGGAACGAATCGAAAAAGTTCGCACATGTAGGGATGCGTAGCGCATGATAATTTTTAAGGTAGAAGTAATCAATGAATGGCAAAAATAATCGAAACCTCTTAAAAATATTATGATACATTATACAAAGGGTTGTAGTGTTCCACAACTTGAAAATTATCAGCTCTCGAACGGACTTGAAAAAAAAGAATTTACATTCATTTCGTCCATTTCTTATACTCATCAAGAAACTCTTTAATATTCAGAGTACTTTCTCGATTTCTAGCTTCGCAGAACGCCGGTTTCTCTTCTTCTTTTCGTTTTCTTTTCCGCAGTTGTCAAGACTAATGTAACTTCGACAAATATTCGTTCTTGAGTCAAACTCAGCATAACATAATTAGTTTTGCGAAGGACAGAATTAAACTCAAAAACGACATTTCTGCAGTGAGATAAACGTGCGTTCATGAACTAACGTTGCATATGAAAACACAATTATTAGGAAACGCATTCTGCATAGGTCATAGATGAAAGAAAAAAAAAGGTTTCACAGGAGATGTTCAGCCCCAATTAAAAAGTAACATTAACATGGAAAAGTAGGAAGTCTCTCGCTGACTGATGTGAAAAATAGCTGGAAATATAGAGTCTAAAAATAGACCTTGGATTTTCAAACTTTTGATACGTAATATCAGAAAAGGGTAAAGGACAGTCTTTCTTTTCTAATATGGGGGGAGGCTACGTATCGATTTGATTGGCGTCACCGAGTAACGTATTGCTCTACATCTCGGCGGATACAATGTCTTGAGAAAATTTCTTCTACCGCACGGTGTAATAATGTTGTCACCTTGTGGATGGAATATCACAAGGCCAAGGTCCACTTTTGGCAATCTGAAGAATTGGGTATAAATGTTCAATCATTTTCCGATTTTCTCCGTTTCTTGATACGCGGACTATCTGAATCATGTGGACTAGGTGTTATGTGGCTGCGTTTTCGCTGTTGCTTAGACGAAGATTCGCCGAAATCACTACTGCTGTTGGCGGCTGTTCTAGTCTCCCTCCTGAATGGTCCCTCGCCAGTCACTTGTACTAATATCTGTTGAGTAAAGTTCGAATTTATAATTCATGTCAAACTTGATGGGAAAGTTGTGTAATATAAATCAAATCATTTTGCTCAATTCGACCACTTTGTCTGGATCGGGTATAGTAATAACTGATGGATTAGGAGCGTCAACCGTATCTCATATACGGAAAGACAAAAGTCGTAAAATTTTTTTTTCACAAATCGTTTCAATAACACACACAACGCGAGTCTTCAATCAAATTCGCAAGGTTTCAACGTCCACGCAAAAAGTCATAAATATTATTCATGAAAGATTTGCGATTCTGACGTCATAAACTTGTGAAAATCCTTGCATTACTCGACTCAATAAGTCTCTGTATTTTACGAAACTAAGGCTGGATTTGAAAAAAGGTCCAAAGCTGAAATTCTGCCTTCCGAATGAGTGCAAACAGCAAGATTGAAATCAAAGTGCCTGAACATGAAAACATGGTGGCATGGGATCCCCTTATCCACTGTCACAAGTTTTCACGCCACCACGCAATTACTTTTATAGTGATTATAATGACTTCTGCGTTTACTTCTACGAAAAGATTGAGAATGATTCCGGTTTCTCAACTCCAAGTCGACATTTAACCGAACTGACCAAAATTCGTAAACGTGAATCAAACACGCAGCTAACTGGATCAAATCATTTAGCAGATATCAGTCGACAGGACCGACCGATAAGCAGACAAATGAAACGAACAAGATTTTCGAGACGGCGGATTTTTTGATAGTGGAGAATCTATTCATTGAAAGAAAACAGTAATATATCTGTAGACTGTATCATTTGGCACAGACAACTTTCTGCTCGACCGTTCAAAACTTGTGTCAACGAGTTTTCATGTTTCGTTCGATTCGAGACCAATTCAAGAAAAATATAAAATTGTACTACTTTCGGTCGTTTCGATCGATTTGCTAATGGCAAATGGCCAATTTCACGATTCTATCACATCGGGAACGTCATTCCTCAATCGGCAATTTTATTTCATGACTTTTTTTTTCATGTAGACCAGCGTGTAATTATTTGTGAAAAGAACTATAATATATCGCGTGTCTAATGACATAAGGTTGTAAGCGCCAAAAACACGATTTTGGTGGCAAAAGGTCGTATTTTTTTTTCGCCAGTCGCTCTAAAAATGCTCAAAACGTATTAGATCAATTGAAATTACGAGATCGAAAAATGTAAATGCACAAGGTCGTATGTTCGGCGAATACGTCATCCTTTCATTACAATTTTTTAGGAAAATAAAAACAAATGGTAAAAGCAGAAGGTCGTATCCGCCATTTTTTTTTTTAATTTTTCACGATTTTTCCAAAAAGCTGTAAAAACCCGTGAAACGCAAAGAAAAATCGAAATCGACGACGATTCGAGAAATTCGATAAAAAAAATTCGCAGATAAAAGCAGAAGGTCATATCCACCATTTTTTTTTTTTTTTTGGCGACTACGACCTTCTGCAATTAATGGAAACCATTTTTTTCTGCGAAGTTAGGACTGAAAGGTCGTATCCACCAGTACAAACGACCTTCTGCTTTTCATTGACCTAGTATTAAATTTCAACGTTTATGAACGAATCTTCGGGACCTTAGTCTAAATACGATAAAAAAAAATATACGACCTTTTGCTGTTACGAAAAGCAAAAAGTCGTATATTGGGGCTTACGACCTTATGTCATTAGACACGCGATATGTAGACTTTCCTACTGGGCCAAGTGATTTCAAGCGACTTCATGTAACAATGATAATTGCGATATAGATATCTATAGATCTAGTGATTCGAATGCGTTCAAATGATTTCGAACGATTCCAAAGCGATTTCAACGAATTAGTAGTCACCCAAATTCGTAATATATCGCCTTGTTTGCCGTTTTTAATTTGTAAACTTCGTAAATTAACGATTTTTTCCTTATCACCATTGAGCAAACGTAAGATATTTCCAGTACGCAAAAAAAACATTGTAACAATGATCATTTCTGCGGTGTGTGAGCGTTTACAAACAATGTTATTGAATAATCAATCCCCGAATGATTCAAGAAATGCCAGTTCTCCTAATACCACTTTGTACAACGATAAAAACGAAATAATTTGATATTTCTACGAATTGAGCAACTGTGAGACGCACCTGCATGTGTTGCAAGCATTCTTCTTGCATGGAGACAGCCATTTTGTAAACAAACGTATCCTGTTTGTTATACATAATGGCATTTTGGAACATCAGCATAACATCTCGCTGGAAGTGCATAGTAGATCTAATAGTTCCATTATCGATATTTTTCTTGATAGTAGACAAATCCATGGGACGAAAGATAACTGAATGATATCCTGGTGCTTGGTCTTCTGTGATGGGCCTCAAAAATACGGATGCATATTTGTGCGTAACCAGCCTATTGAAGACCAGCATAACAGCTTTTTTCCAAGCACGGTAATCGGCACCTTCTCCACCTCCTTCAGTTTCTGGTTCGCTGTCTATTGTAACAGCGGGCCTTTTTGAATATGTTTTCATGGTTCGACCACCGCTCAGCTTACTCAACGAAGATTCCTCCTCGTCAAGATCTCCATCGTCACCAATGTCAGCTAATGTTTCCGTTTTCCCAGCCAGTTCAGGATCTGGAGTTTCCTTTTGTTCTGATTTATCTTCATGTGATTCACTGTCCTCAACTTTTGTTTCCGTATTCAGTATAACCGGCTCTTTCTTAATTTCAATCTTTGCGCCATCTTGTTCTTGGTCTTTTCCAGTCTGCTCAATCATCGTCTCACTTTCTTCCTCTTTGATAGGTGTATCGGCATTTCCCTGTTCCTCCTTTACGATCTCCGTTGCAGCCAATCCAGTGGAGATATTTGGCTCAGTTGCAGATGCTTGGTTTGCTTTCTCATCCTCGCAGTCACCTTTATGAACGATAAGATCGACAGAGTCTTTCTCATCTTCCTTTTTTTGTTCCTGCTGAACTTCCGCTGGGATATCGTCTTTGGACTTTGCAACAGATTGCTCTGCAACAGTGTCAACTTCGACCGCTGCATCCGCTTCTTCTTCAGTTGAAGTAATCGATTCTTCTGGACATGACTCCGATGTATCCTGTATGTCAGTTACGACCTCCCGAGGCACAGCTTTCTCTTCGTTTTGTACACTTTGGGAGCCTTCATCATCCTCTAAAATGAGGCTAATGTCCTGTGACTTTTCCGTATCTTCTGTACACACAACATCATTTGGTGTTTCTGTTGATTGCCTCGCAGCAGCCACTCCGTCTAATTTGTTTTGTGGATCTCCAGTTATCTCTGCTAGATGAATTTCTAGTTGATCCATTTCGTCTTCCTCTTTATCCTCTGATTCCTCTGTATTCGATTTTGTTTCACATGCATTATCACAAGTAGCTTCTTTTTCCACTACAACTAGTTCACTTTTTGCCTTCTCCGTATTGTCACTCAGCTCAGGTGTATCCTGTCGTTCGATTTTTTTTTCTGAATCATGTGTTTCAATTTGTGTACTTTCATTGCTTTCAGATTCTTTGGATTCAAATTTAGGGCTCGATTCAGCCTCCTGAACAGGCTCGTCTTTGTCATCAATGGAATTTTTATTCTCTTCGGGTAAAGATTCGTTGTCTGTATTATCGTCATTTACGTCCATTGGCTCTGCTTTCTCTTCTTCATCAAGCTTTGGAGACTGGGAAGGGCTCATTATTTTTGGTTCTGTAGGTTCAACAGCAACAGTGCCGATAATTTCAGCTATATTAGACGTGCTTGAATCAATATCTTCAATTGCCATTTCACTGTCAGGAGAATCTGATGTTGAAACCAGTTCGTCAACGTTTCTTGGTTCCGGACGAGCAGACGAAGTTTCGTGTGCCGGCTCCGTGCTCGTGCCGGCTCCGTGCTCTTCGATACGAGCTGGTGGAGCACGTGTTTCGTTGGTCCTGGGACTTGCGGTGATTTCCTCTTTGATTAATTCCTCAATGTCTCCAATAATTTCGTTAATTTCATCCTTATCTATAACATCAGCCATGATGTCTTTCCCAATTACATCGTCGATGTGATCAATTATCTGTACCATGCTTTCGGTCACGGGAATATTTTGGGATACCGACACAGCTGGGATTCGTGCCATCTCCGCCATGTTCTGAGACACGGTTGAAGTCACAGTTGGCAACGGTGTATGAATTTCCGGAGGTATACTAGCCTGTGTAACCGCAGCACCAGATTCTTGTAGGTTTGGCAAAGGCCCGCGTTGTGAATTTGCAGGTAATTCTAAAAGCATCGACAACGTCGGTGCGCCAACCGAAGGCCTTTCGGATACTACGCTTGCAATTGTGGATGAAACAAGTTGCTGCAGTTGGGAAGATACATTTCCTGTCCGAGCATGATCTAGTTGGGAGCTCGGGACCTTAGGACTGGACACCAAAAGGCTAGCTATAGTAGGTGAGCCAGCCTGCGTAGGTGTGGGTGTCTGTATCTGAGTTGTTGGGCTGGTAGATTTCAACAGGCTTGTCAGCAAAGGTGATCTTCCGCCTCGTTTTTTTTCCTCTTCCTCATTGGTCGACGTATCCATTCCAGAAGGTTCGTAGTTCTCCGCAGCTTGCTCCCCCGGTTTTCGATGAAGACTCACAGACTGTGATACTGTGGAACCTTGTTTCTGCTGGCGTTTGGCGAGCCAGGCAGTATGTGCTCGAGCCTTTTGCTCCTGTTCTCGTTCTTCATGTTCGATCACCTGCCACATCTTCTGCAGTTTTTCGTCCGACAAGGGACCACACTTCAGTAGGTTGACTTCAGCCTTGAGCTGCTGATATTCATCACGCTGGAAGGCGAGTATTTGCTTCAGCTCCGCTATTCTTTCCTGTGTTAATCTGCTCACGATAGATTCCGCATTGCTTTCACCAATTTCCCTCTTCTTTCTCTTCGGGGTATCCGCACTCTCCAACAAATAAGAATACTGAGTGGCGCAGGACTTTTGAGAAAACCAATCGGGTGGTCTCAACGCCTCTTTTTCAGCGAATGGTTTCAAAGATTCCGATACCATTCTCCAATTTTGATTGGTTTCTCCGGAATTCAACACGCTTGCAGCCAAACATAGCTGCTCCCTCGTGCTCCACGTCTCGTAAGGAACGCGTTTCAATTTCAATCCTACAACGAAAAGAATTCATTAACAGTTATAGAGACGTTGTCTGCCCCATCGAAGAAAGAAATATGCGACGGATTCGATTATTTTGAGGGAAACGAACGACGAACCATTTTGTTTGGGGATTAAAATTAATATTTCGACTATGACCATACGTACATCTGTTTCTATTTTGTTTAGAATTAAGAATAACATTACACACACATAACCTAAAAAATAGGCGGCAACAAGCAGCGCGATAACAGAGAGAATGAAGGGTTTTACACGATACGATAACTTACTGTCCTGTACGGATGCCATCGTTGCCCTCACTGTTATTACATATTTATCATAATAATTGTTTTACTCTGTCATTTGGACACAATATTTTCAAACACTTTGTGTCCGGTGGCTTCGTTTTGTCGCTGTAAATGATCTGCCTATCCATATGGAGTGCGTTCGTAAAGTCTACTTTGTCCGCGGTCCGCGTTAGCGATTGGTTCATTCTGTTGAACTCGATGTCGCGATTGGTTACCATGCTATGGTCCGCGGACTGAGTAGACTTTACGAACGCACTCCATGACTCGCTTTAGTGTTCTACGGAAGCCCGGTCCGGCCAATTCGTACAGTCGTACTCTGTCGCTAAAATAGGGATTTAACGACATACTATGATGTCGCTAAAATCGGGATGTACTGAAATTATTCTTGTATTTAAAATTGAAATTGGTCCAACGATATTGAAACTTTTGTGATAGTGAATGATATCAGAGAAAATTTGATTGCGAACGACTTTCATTGTGATTTATGTATGTTCAATTTCGTTGCGCTACGATTAGTATGTATCTCCTCGGTGCGCAAACTGATTGAACATAAATCTTCAAAATCAGCATTCAAGTATCATTACGTTTTCAATTTCTCGTTTTATAATTGTTCAATTTTCAAATTCGAATTCAAAACTAACTAATAGTCGATGTTATCGACAGAGTATGTCGTTAAATCCCGATTTAGCGACATAGTATGTCGTTAAATCCAGATTTAGCGACATAGTATGTCGTTATTAAATCCCGATTTAGCGACATAGTATGTCGTTAAATCCGTGAAATCTCGATTTTAGCGACAAAACTAACTAATAGTCGACGTTATCGACAGAGTATGTCGTTAAATCCGTGGAATCCCAATTTTAGCGACATAGTATGTCGTTACATCCCGATCTAGCAACATGGTATGTCGTTACATCCCGATTTCAGTGATATAGTATGTCGTTAAATCCGTAAAATCCCGATTTCAGTGACATAGTATGTCGTTAAATCCCGATTTTAGCGACAGACTATGTCTGTACGAGTTGGCCGGCCCGGGCTTCCGTAGTGTTCAGATCAGACAAGCGGAACGGTGAACTCTGCATGCGGAACGCGGACATGAAACAGTGGGCGAGAACCACAATGGTGTACGTCGATCAAGCTGTCAAAAATATATTTGCCGTTCCCTTTTTAGTTAGTTTCAACAATAGTTTTTCAATTATCCGCAGTTTTCTCTAGTGAATAATAAAGCTTTAGTGCCGTTGCCAGATCGCGGTTTGAGGATGTGCGATTCGTCGTAAATTATTAATGTGCGCGTGGGGGAGGTTGTACTGACGGATACATCACATTTCTGAGAATCAAAGACTTTAAAGAGAAGATAATAATCCTCCTCTCATATTAAACGTTGCGATGAATAATCGCCGACGCACAAATAACTTCACGTACGTGAGCTCGTGCGTGAAATATATGATTTTCATGCTCAACTTTGTTTTTTGGGTATGTTGTTTTTACTTTTCGATCACATGCATGCACTCTATTGTTGACTGATATTCACAGGAAGCTGGAGAAAATTCAAAAATCTGAGTCCCCACAGACCTTTTTTTCATTTTCATTTATATACAATTTTATTCTGCTCAAACCACAAACTCGTTGTTTTTACGGCTCAATTTACCCGTGATGGAATGTGTAGGTAGAAATGTTGTAAATTGATTACAAAGCAATTATTTACACTATTACTTGTGTAAGCTACTTGCGAGCGCTTAAAAAAAAACAGATTGCATTTTGTATGAGTAATATGTAGAATCCTTGTCAAAGAGATCTCGTTCGAGGGAATCAAGAAGATGGTGAATCTTCATATCAGTTGCAAACAGTGGGATTTACAAACATTTTTCCTGTATGACGAGAAATGCAATATTGTATTAAAGCCACAATCGAAACGAGAAATGGAATTTATCTCTGATTTTAACTTTAAATTAAATCTAGCTCTTCGGCGGACTACTGATAGGTGTTGGCCTTTATGCATTCGTGGACAAATGGCAGGCGACTGGATCTGTAAGAGTAGAAAATGTTTACGACGTGGTTCTCAATATTTCTCTGGTGATGGTAATTGCCGGTGGAGTTGTCTTCATCGTAAGCTTCGCAGGCTGTGTTGGGGCACTCCGTGAAAATACCTGCCTGCTAAAATTCGTTAGTATACAACCTATTTTTTTCAATATTAGTCTCATTGTGATGATTAGTCTCACAGTTACGTATGTGTTACTGCCCTTAGCTGGAGGGCTTCAATCGTCTTTACTTGCCATAATAATCATAAAAATTATGAGTAATGCAATTTGAAATTAATAATGTCCATCCAGTACTCGCTGTGCCTGTTAGTCTTCTTTCTACTGGAAATGGGTGTTGCAATTGTGGGTTTTGTTTTCCCCCACACGTTGCAGTCGTTGTTGGAAGAATCATTCACCGACAAAATCATTCAAACTTACCGTGAAGACCCTGATCTGCAAAACTTCATCGACTTTGGTCAACAGGAGGTAAGAAGTCTGATTTTGTAAATCCTTCATCTCTCTGATATCGTCAAAGTCGAAGCTACCACTTCTATACAGTAGAATTGACGATGTGTATTTTACATCAGTTCAGATGTTGCGGACTGAGTCAAGAAGGCTACATGGATTGGGGAAAGAACGAGTATTTCAACTGCACAAGTCCAAGCGTTGAGCGTTGCGGGGTACCATTTTCCTGCTGTATGAACGCCACAGACATTTCCGTGAGTTGATTTGATTGTTATTTATCTGTAGAATACCACAACAATTCACTTTCCATCCACAATGCATAAAAAATTTGCAACATTCACCGACGTATTGATTAATTAATTTTCAGAGCGGTTTGGTGAACATAATGTGTGGCTACAAGGCACAGGAACTACCAGTATCAGAAGCTGGAAAAAAAGTCTGGACCAGCGGGTGCATAGAGATCGTACGGAGCTGGGCAGAGCGTAATTTGTATACTATAGCTGGGATAGCCCTGGGCATAGCGCTCAGTCAATTGTTTGTGATTTATCTGGCAAAAACCTTGGAAGGGCAAATCGAATTACAAAAATCACGATGGCACTCCTGAGCCTGACCTCAGGCCACCTACCGCTACCAAATTTCTTCACCAAATGCTAGGCAGGTGGCCAGCTGCCAATCTAGAGGCCAGGAAGCGGAAACAAGTGTAAATGCCCGAATGGCACTGCTCGTTGTCTTTGCCATCTCACTTTATATCCTCTGCATTCTCTCTCTGATCAGATTAGTCCTTTACTTTAGGAGCTATTTTCATTTAAACCTTAGCAAAGGCTGATTCGGACAACTCGTATCGTGAATTACTTAGCTATCCATCAAACTTTCTGTTCAATCAACGTGTTTTCATCATGAAAGGTTGTTTCTTTTACTCCGGTACGATTTATTTTATGTAATAACCATGAATGAGAAAGAATATTTAGGTATATACTTCAGCGAATTAAGATTTTTTATTTATATCAAAGATACACATCCAATTCGAGTAAGTTATGCGTGCCTGCGCCAGACGTACCGTTGATCAGTTCATTTAGATGTAACTTAGGTTCAATTGGATGAATATTGCATTTTTTTAAGGGAAATGATCAATCATTCGATATAATTTTAAGATCAAAACACCAACGACACAAAAAAGATTTACCGTAAATAGGTATAGGGGACTGTGTTGGAGAAAAATTTATAATCTCTACAAGTTTTCGTTTGCAGACTGGCAATAAAACTTATCATTAGGTCAAATTACTGCGTTCAGGTTCAAGCGAAAACAAGTTCTGAATTCAAATGAAATAAATGTTGCTAGTCGACTCACATGACGAAGCGTAAAGGTTGTTTGAAGATTTAAGGTTCAGATGAGACTGACTCTTTTTAAGGAAATTTCAAATCTTCCAGGATTTTTTGGCTGGTCAAAAGAGATGTTTGCCATTTCATGTTTATCCGTTCAGATACCGTTTTGCCCCGAGTATAAAACAAACCCTAGTTCTCAGACTGCATTTCAGGACTTTAGTAGTGTTGAATTGGTCATACAATTGGTATATCTAGGTCGGGGCGTGATTTCTGTGGACGATCTCAACAACAAAACATTTCGACTTATATATAATCGGTACTTGTTACGGTATTATGACGGTATTTGTTGAATTGCAAGCGCTAGTTAGGATTCTTATCTCACGGTTTCAAATATTGATGAGATTCAGGTATTGGCATAAAAGTATGTGCCTAGATAGCTATGTTTCAAGATTCTGAAAGTCAAGTGAAGAGAATAATTCATGGGTTTAATCTTTTAGAACAAAGTTGTCTATACAATACAGAGCGTTTAACGCCAACGAGAACAAAACGTGGAGATCTAGTGAACATTTTCATTTTCGGGATGATTACTAGATATTTCAAAAGCAGACTGTTAGGAATCTCAAGATTGGGATGTATGCATTTGATTATTAAATGTGTTTCGTAAAACTTAAATTCACAAAAGATGTATACATCGTGTTACAGCTGGCCGCCAAGTCTCAGTTTACTACGTTTAACTTAGGAATCATTATAGGTATAAATTAAATTCTGATGTATCATTCAAATGTCAATTTGAGAACAAATTTGCGATTTTTTTTATTTTTGGCTCGATTTAGTGAATGCACTTGTAGAGAAAATTATTTCTCAATGACATTGGGTAGTTACCACCATGTTCATTTTCAAGTATTATCGGCTCAACATCTTACATAGCGTTCATTATCGACATCAAAGAGCTAACAATTTCTGGAATGTTTACGAGCATAATTCATCTCGACACAAAACTTGCTATAATTTTATGGTTTTACGCTAACATCACTGCGATTTATTGGAAATCAGCCTGACCAATCGTATGCAAGTAATCTTATTCTATGCTGAAAGGCAAACTTCTAGGTACAGTTTTTATTGATTGCCGTCCGTAAATTTTTCTCATATGAAACATCAATTATTTGATTTGAATTCAATCCAGCTGTGCCAATTACTAATCTGTGAATCTCACATTAAGTCCTCAATTTTTGAGAGAATCGACAGCAGCTTTTTAACAGTTCAGTGAGTGTGAACTCGAATAGAAGTCTCATGGATAGCTATAGCACTTTTCGAACACGATCTCTTGGCCTCAGTTTTTTAATTTTAATCTCCAAGTAATTCTGATGGAATGGTAATCCTCTTGATGAATGATCTGATTTGAAGGTGTTTAACTATATTTATATTGTCAGCGCCCATCCACTATTGTTTCTAGCCGAGCTACAAACATCACTTTCATAAAGATATTTATTTTGATTTTCATAATGGAGTGGCTTAATGGCTTCGATTACCTTTCCCACGTCCGAAGATCTAAAATTAGCGAAAAATGTACAGCTGTTACATACAGTTTGTATGCACAAATATTGACTGCCGCTATTCTAAAAGGGATAGGAGATTTTGTATTATGCATATAACTTTCTTGATTATACTTAAATCGGCATCATGAAAAGTCTAGTGCCAAAAACAGATTAATTAGCGAATTAAAGGATTTCGAGCCTTCGGAGGTTTTAAGTTTTTAGTAAGATCTGACAATAAGCGTAAGAAAAATTTGATTTATATACTTACTGTTTGTATTTAAACTTTTTTATATACATTAAATACGAAACCATTAATGGATAGACATGTAGTTCTTTATCTAGGTCTAAGTCCACATTCGTGTCATACATACCTATTTGTCACCTCAGTAAATAAATACCAATACTGCAAATAGATTCTAAACAAAATAATTATTTTGATTATTGCTATTTATTCATGTTATTAACACATTTCTTCTCCATATGGGTAACAACCAGTGCCGACTGAGATATTTTAAACAAACAGAAACTTGGTCTAGTCAGATGAAGGTAAAAGACAAGACACTGGACGGGTGGTCGCCCAGGAAAAACCAACAGAAAAAGCTATTTAGTGAAAAAGAAAAAATAGTGATGAAAGTCAATAATTTTTTTTTTTTCTTAATATTCACAAACTTTTCAGATATTCCCAAGTCACACTGACCTACAAGACAAAATTAGTCGGTTTTAGCAAAAAGCTCGCAGAAGTGATGGAAGTATTATAATAAAAACTGATTCTGATGAAGTTGTTTTCTGAAGTTTGTTGAATCATGGAAATAGAGTGATTTCAAACCGGAAGTGAAGATGAATTTGAAATTTTAAACGGTAGTATTACAAACATCAGCACGATAAATAAGTTAGGACCTGATAATTATCTATCAATCAATAATTCTTGATTGGAGCTTATTGGTGACGCAACCGTTGCCTGTTTTTAGTTCAATATCACAATAACCAGCTAACGCTTGCTACTCTGCAACACAGGTATAGATAACCATACAAATGTGAATGAATTTAGGTAATGCCCTGTGTGCGTGCCTCATACTGTAGGGACAGCATGTCTTATCTATTGGAGATGTATTTTTATTCATATCAGTAGCTGGCCAATACTCAACTACCTATAGCATACACATAAGTATATGTATCATTATCTACCATCCAGGCTGTGTTTGTCTACACGTCTACCCCATCTGTCCATATCAGTTATACACTGTAAATGGAAGGCTTGAGCGGTGCTCGAAAGTCTCAATTATTGTTAGTATACAGTGAATATATTGGAGAAGATAAATTGTTTTAGCTCATCCTGTGTAAATTTCTTTTACTACGATATAATCTGCGTTTGTGCATACACGCTTCTAAAGAAAAGGTAGAATAATGTCATCGATCGATATAGATGCAAACACTATCGATACTCTTTTCCCACATAAGTCTACCACCAATCATCAAATGTTGAAATTCGATTCAATTTCGGAAACCGGAAAGCTTCAACTATGTGTATTGTTCTAAACTATGAAATTTATTCAGTGAACTGGATGTGCTGCCTGTGAATTGAATTGATCTACTCAACGAATGAATTTGTGTATCGAATACTGTAACATAATACATACACACTAAATCGCAGAAATTTCATTATTTTATATTGATCAAAATTTTATTGTACTCGAGTGTCGAGCAATATGGTTAGAGCTGCGTGGTAGAATGAAAACATGATGAGAAACTATGACTCTGGTCCCTGCAATATCTTTATATCTTTCTTCTTCATGCGACAAACTTTGAGTTGGTTGTTTAAAGGAACCATGACTGTCGTTACTGCCTCGTAAGAATAAAATCAACAATAATTAAAGTGTTATAAGGAAGTTAGGAAAGAACAATGCAAATCGGTACCGTTATGTTAATAATCCTGAATCTGAAGATCTGTACATTCGCCGTCATTCAACAAGACCCTGACTCTCCTAGTAAGTTGACATCTCGTTTTTAAATGGGATCTAAATGATATATATTATGATTACATTGAGTCAAGTCCTCTCACATCCATTTTCAATCCATTTCCTTCCAACACAAACCACCTAATTAGCATATTCTGAATTTCAGTCTTACTATCACTGTTGACGTATTGGTCCGAAGCAGAGAGTCAAAAAGAACTGGACGCTTTAGGAGCAGACACTAGAAAAGATATCACTATCAATGATAATTCAAAAGGTGGAATTATCCAAGCTTGGGCTGGCAGAACACTACATCTGAAATGTCAGACCGCGGCTCATCATTCCATGCACCATCAGCATCAGTGGCATTTTCTGGTAAATTAATTGAACGTGTGCTCTGAAATTATCTCCTATTAACGATAATTATTTGAAAAGTTCCAAAACTCTTGGCTACCTAAAATAATTTGATGCTATGAATTGTATAAACTATACAGCCATGCAGTTCAGGGTATGACGCAGAATCCTGTAAGATTCTAAGAAGGAGTCTGACTACGGACACTGAGTGGCAATTGGTACAAACTCGAAGCCAGTCGGATGAGCTGATTCTAGAAATACCGATGGAAAAGGATAGTGGTTTATACAAGTGCAGCACTATTCGACACGATGGTACTTTCAAGGTGCTAAGGATGTTTCAGTTGGAAATAATTGGTGAGTCAAACTAATGATACTGGGGTAACTAGAAATAATAGAAAAAATTGTTTGAACACCTGTGTTACAGACGGAACAGTTCATGCGCCCAAAATTGTGGAGGGTCCGTGGAACATGAGTGTCGCATACCATGGTAGAGATCAGAAAATATCTCTCCAATGTCGGGTATCGTCGGGCGTTGTGCCGAACATTGTCTGGTTTCGAAGACTGAATGCGATACCTAGCGTCGGACAAGAGGATGTGATAATTTATAGAGAAGCTGGGTGGAAATTGTTGCCCAGCGATCACATATATCTCGGTGATCAGTTGTACTTGTCTAAGCTCAGTTTTGACAAAGTTGCTTTAGAGGATTCCGGATATTACGCATGTCTGGCGATCAATTACAAAGGATGGACGATGCAGGAGGCACATTTGAAAGTGTACCTTCCTCCTAGTCCAACTCCTCTCAACAATACAGCGAGAGACGAGCAGTGGATTGGCTTCAGGTTTTCCAGTTTATTTCTCATTCCTGCCTGCTTGGCTTTAGTACCCACATTTGCCTGGCTTTGTTACTTATATCACAAACCGCGAAACAAACATAACATTCCTTTCGTGAACTGATGTTGACGATCGGGATCTCTTAAGATTTTCGGATGTCGAAAGTTCCAAGGCTCTGCAAAAATATTTATTAATAGTTCATTCCAATTACGTTCCTATCTCGTTGTTGTATATAAAAATAGTTTATTGACAGTGTAAATTTTCATCCGACAATAAATATCTTGTACGAAAAATAATATTTTTATTAAATATTAAATTCCATTTTGCAGAGTCAAAGATAGAAGAGCCAGATAGAACCGGAAAAACCGCGGATAGGAACCAAAATTCTGGATTGGATACAAATTGTATAGACTCCAATACCAGGGTACATGAACTAGAAGAGGCCCGATTGGACACAAAATAATAAACTTGTATTGTTACAAACAATTTTTTTCAGACACATTCAGATTGGACACATCCGGATCAGACACATCATAAATATTAATTTAATGAGAATCAAACTAGACATATCCGGATCGAACACGAGATAGATATTAATTATAGACGATCTGGCTTCAACGAGTATCGAATGGACGTAATTTTTCTCGGACACATCCAGATTGGACACATTTCTCGACGGACACGTACCAAACTGGACACAGACTATTTTTCAGTGCCACTTGTTGGCGTACATGTGCCTGTAAAAATAAATCATTCAAACATGCAAATCTGGGAAAAAAGAGGGTTGGTTACTGTCTTAAGTACCTAACTCAACAACGTAAAAAAGAGGCACATGTGAGCCAATGGGCGGCACTGAAAAATAATCTGTTTCCAATTTGGTACGTGTACGAACAAAAAAATATATTGTCGAATCTGGATATGTCTGAAAAAGATTGTGTCCATTTGATACTCGTTTGAGCCAGATCGTCTATGATTATTGTCTATCTCGTGTCCGATCCGGCTGTGTCCTTAAGTTGATAGACCTGAGTAGAATGCTTGAAAAATAGGCGAATTTCAGGGATTATTTTCTCAAAAAGTATTTGATCGATTTGATCCAAATTTGCTTTATTTGAAAGAACTTCTATTGAGGTTTGCTTACAAATTTTTTAAATGTATTTTATATATTGACCGGGAGTGTTGCCATCATGGCCGGCGTAAAAAGTGTCCTTCACTTGCACGGTTTTTGGTGGCCAAAATTACAGGCAGGCGGTTGATCTGAAACAAAAGTTTCAAAATGATTCTCAAAATATAATATACCGTGAGTAAACGAGGAAAGGTAACGCTTCGAAACCAACACAGGCAGACGCGCCCGTCGTCCGTGTGTCGGGTGCGTTCGCTACCGCGCGGACCCGACACACGGACGACGGGAGCGTCTGCTTGTGTTGATTTCAAAGCGTTACCTTTCCTCGTTTACTCACGGTATGATGCTGTTTGCCACATAGAATTTTCTGAAAAATTTTTCTTCCGTCAAATGGCTGCCGTTTGAATTTTAATTTTTTCTTCCGACCTCAATTTCCGACCTTTCTGGCTTGATAAAAAAAAGTAACTGTTTAAAAAATAAAAATCCTACGTGGCGAACAGCATCATACATTATGTTTTGAGAATCATTTTGAAATTTTTGTTTCAGATCAACTGCCTGCCTGTAAATTTTGGCCACCGAAGACCGTGCGAGCGAGGGACACTTTTTACGCCGGCCATGATAGCAGCGCTCCCAGTCAACATAAAACAATTTGTAAGCAAACCTCAATAGATGTTCGTTCAAATGAATCAAAGTTGAATGAAATCGATCAAATACTTTTTGAGAAAATAATTCCTAAAATTCGCCTATTTTTCACGCATTCTAATCAGGTCTATCCCCTTAAAAAATTGTATCCAATAATGCAAGTTTATTATTTTGTGACCATTAATGATTGTGTCCAAACGGGATCTAATCGATGAACTAAGAGGTACACATTGTTTGGGTTAAAATCAAAATAGTAACAGTTCAACATTTCAGTGTGTATTTCGTGACCCGTGTTTAGGAACAAATTAGTATGATTCGTCGGTAAAGGTCAGTTTCTTCTTTATTGAACTGGTTTAAAAACAGTGTGTGTTCAATAAAGAAGAAACTGATTTTACCGACGAATCATACTAATTTAACATTTCAATTAACTGTAATAAATTGAATTACTGGTACAACTTTTCGTCTACGGCGGAGTTATCACAATACTCTAATATCAAACTTTCACCCTCGATTAAGACCGAATTACTTAAGAGATCTGATACGAGTACATTCATTTGTTCAGACAAGATTAAACCTGTACTTCGATGGAACAATCGCAATTTTTGGCTCTTGGCTGTATTGTTTGTATTCGGTACACCCGTTGTATCCGCAAACGTGTCGATCGTTCTACCAAGTGACCATTGCACACACGTGTAAATGGCTTTAGGACTTCCAGCATCTCTGTCCAAACCTGTAAGAGGTGGGTGCACCAGAAAGTAGCGTCTTTCCTCTGTTGGGATTCCCTTGGCACCCACTGCACGTCCTTTCAGTCTCATCAACTGGACCTGAAAATTTGAAAATATGCTATCAGTCGCGAGTATGAGTACAATATTATGGCAATCGGCGAGCAATTACTATTCGACTCGAGGTGTATACCTTATTAGCAACTGCAGAATTTTTGGCTTTTCTCAATGAGTTATTAATCTGTTTGTCGACAGTTTCTTTAGCTTGACTGAATTCCTGTTTCGGTTTATTCCACTTTTCTAATTCCTTCAATTTTTCTTCATCCCCAATATCGAGACAACCGTGGTGACGGTGCGAGATGCAAAAGTGTATTTTACACTTGATACAGGGCATTTCAACAGGCGAAGAGTTACTGCAAGTTTTATCTGAACAGCAGTAGTAAGAAACTGGCTTTGTAGATGAAGCAATTTTCTCGGGAAATTGTGCACAAGAATGTGCAACTACGCCGAAATGTTCCTTGCAAAAAATTAACTGGCAGTGCAAACATGTGAAAGGCAGGAAGTCCAAACGCTTGCACTGTGCAATTGAGCAACAAACTCCAACACTAGGAAACTCCATCATTCGTTTGATATCAGTCCGGCTCCAGAGTTTGTATAAATATTGAAACCTATAAGGAAGCTGATAAACTGTCCTAGCTTATTACGTATTTATTATCAGGCGAGTCGGACATATCCTAATTATGCGGTGGTGTAGGAGAGTGCAAATGATTCTCGCTGAGAGTGCTGAGCGCTAGGTTGTTCCACTTTTGTTCCAATTCTTTGAGAGTCATGTGCGAATCTCCATTATCACTCTCTGGGTCTGGCAATTCTGCAATCGGAACTGAAATTTCGTCTATTGGTAGACGTTCCTTGCGCCAAGCCTCATCGATCAGTTCCAACAATTTACCATCCGCACAGACTTGACTGTCCATACCTTGTATCGACTGTTATCAAGCAACGGCTTTGATGACGATCTGAAAACAACATTTCTATATGATAAATCATTTGAATACTTGAACAATGAGACTTTTTTCTTATAATTTTCATAGAGGCAGGAATATACGAAGGCTTGACGATCATAAATGAACAACGACGTACTTGGTAGGAAATTTGAAAAAACTCAGCAGACCGTTGTAAGGTGAACGAAATTTAAATAATATTGAAAATGTCGAGGAAAAATCATCAATGATTTAGAATTAGATAAAGTATTAATTACGCATGATTATCAACTCTATAGAATCAACGACCCCAAAACTCTCCATTTTTTTTTTTTGTTTGTTTGTCTTTTTCGTAATCCCACGAATATCACCGAAAAGAACTGTTAATAGGGTAGTGTAAAAAACTGTAAAGTATTGTCGAACCTGCGATGTTTTCAGTGTTTGTCACTCAAAATACAGATCAACTGTATTTGTTTCGGGTTTTTAGGTTACAGTCTTCGTCAATCCATGAGACAATTTTCATTTTAATGATCTGAAGTTCACTGCGAGTTCGCACGTAGGTAACACGCGCACCAAAAACTCACAGAATCAGCTGTTCGACTGCGGTATTTTCTTTTCAAAACCCGCCTGATTTCACCGATGCAGTCCTATGCCCTGACGGCGACTCTTTTCCATGTGAAAGTTCGAAACTTCACAACTGTTCGAGAACGACTATCACATTGTATTCCTCGAAAGTTCTCTGATAATTACTTTATACGTTTTCAATCGTTGTAAAATCAAGATTGGTCGGACTGACCTGCGCGCGCATCACGCATGGCGACTAGCTTGTGCGTAAACCTGAAAATACGTCCTAGCCCGTTTATCTTTGATAATACGACACTGCGGGTGAAGCCTGATAATTGGTTACGGGTAGGCGTGAGTGCGTTCGCGTGACGGTTGCGGTCTAGTTGGTCGATTTTTAATAATTTTAATCAGAGTACGACGAAGCTCAAAATGCCATTGGTAAGTGAGAACCGCATTCCTCTGTCAAAATCTATCTGGTACACAACTCGCTTCAAACAATGCATCTCGCAACTGAATTAAGGGCATGCTGTACTCGGTTGTTACCGACAGTCAGATATCCCCGAATATCCAAGTCCACGGAAGTAAATCGCAAAATACAGCTTCTTGGCGGAATTCTACACGTGATTCCGCACAGATACGTCCGAAAATATTTTGGATTTACTCAAAAATGAAGGAATGGCATGGGTTCTACGAAATTACTATTATGACTTCGTAGAAACCATGCCATTCCTTCATTTTGTAGTAGATTCAAAATATTTTTGCACGTATCTATTCAGAATCATTTGTAGAATTGCGCTAAGGAGCTGTTTTTTTGCAATTTACTTCCGTGTACTTGATATTGGGAGATATCTAAATGTCGGTAACAATCGAGTGCAGCATGAGCATGATTTCACTGATAATTGATAAACGAATATCGAACACAGTTTGCGCACCTCTGTCGGGTACGGAACTCGAACCTTTCCAAAAATGATCGCTGTTGACGCTACGCTAAATTGGATAATCACGTAAATATTACATCGGTCCTGGTTTCTGCTGTCATTTATCGTCATATCCGTATACTACCAATTTTGCATCAATCAACGATCATCGAATTTACAAACCTTCTCCTCTGCACTGTCACCTGTCACATTACCAAAGCCCGCTACACAATGTGCCTTTTTTTCGCACTTTCTACTCCTCATAATGGCATGCAAAAAATTGATCAAGCATTTGTTGCCCATAAAATATTCCACGCAAAGTAAAAACACTTGAATACTGAAAAGAAATCGTTCACACACAGTCATTGATGAGTTAAATTTGGGAATAGTAATATGGATGCATGTGGCTGTTGACTATGAGCTTGGGCGATATTGTTTGGTCACCGGATTGTGTCGGTTTAACGTCACGTTGTCATACTTGATTTTGGGAACATGGAAAACATCAGTTTTAGAGAATATGTGGAGAGGTCGGCCGACGGACAACGCGCAACGAACAAACACTCGTCAAACCGTGAAACTAGATCAGAAAATTGTTTCCCAGGGTAATCACGCCGTTCTTACACCTTTGGAAGACATGTCGGGAGGAAGAGGACAAGGTGGTGGAGGGCCGCCACAAAATTGCTTAAAAGTCTTCGTCCAACGTGACTACAGCGAAGGAACCATGGTCAAGTTTCAAACACGGTTTCCCTCCGAACTTAGCGACAGAGTAAGTGGCCTTGCCTTAATCCCCAAATTATTGCTCTTAATGAGGATGTATTCGGGGGGATGATAGTGAAATTTACATAGCTGCGAAATCTGAAAAAACTCTGTCTCTGACTTTATCACTTTATTTATAAATATGATAACGATTATTTTCAGCTGGACCGACAATCGTTTGAGTACACGATCAACCAGTTGAACAATTATTTTGCGGAAGCTGAGCGTGCGAGCTGTTCTACGTACTGTGAAGGTTGCCTCGCCTGTCTCACCGGGTACCTCATCTACATCTGCACGGAAACGCATTATGAGAAATGCCTACGTAAAGTAGCCAAGTTTGTTAGCGAACAAAATGACAGGGTTTACAGGCCGAGAGGCTTGTTATTGACCGACCCCACAACCCGCGGGCTCAGGTTAATAGAGATATCCGTATTGGATAGACCTGCGTCGTGACTGCATGCTAGTCGATCCACCGAGTTCTTCATGTGATACGCCAACTTTCATTAATTTGTATTTTGGTAGAATCACACGTGACGGTCAAGATGCTAATAAATCGTATGATTACGGCAGCATTTGTTCCAAGCATTTGTCCAAGAGCACAGACAACTGGGTACATATCGATTTCTGATGATACTGGAACATCACAATGTTATAAATTATAATAACTGATCAAATTTTGCATGGACTTGAGGTGATTTATAAGACAATTCGCTATATTCTGGTCTTGTTCACTGGTTCTTCTGCTTCTCGACTATGATGGAAATGCTGCCTTGGAAACATCCAAATTGTGTATCCAACAAGCATGGAGAAAATTACTCTACACCCGTTTATCGGTAACTTTTCTTTAATTCCGAAGGAATTGATTATACAAGCATGAAATAGGATGATAATGAGTTGAACAAAATTGTAGTAATAATGAGATTAAAAACTCTCGAGGTCATCTTTGAAATTCACTATCCAAATTCTAACTATGCACCGATTTTCGATCCTGATATTGTGCTTTGAGTCAAACTCGATTTCCCACACAATCATATCAGACTCTGCAAGACTTTGAAATTTCGAAATTATAATCGAATTCGAGAATTCGTATGCTATCGTGGTCACGAGTACGAGTTGTAGATTGATTTCATTTTTGTCTGCAGCCTGCGTCCCTTGGGGATGCCAGAGCTATGTTCCTTGTTTTGAGATCAATCGTATTTTCTCTATTGTACAAAGACTATTTAATATAGATGTATTTGTATATAAATTATACCTAATAATTATCGGGAATAAGTATACAGATTGAAGAGTATGGAACGTGAATTACCACGGAATGTAGGCAAAAATATGGCGTTGTTTATCGTTACTGTAGTGTAATTTTTACAATGATGATGGTTCGAACGAAAATTCCTACAAATAACGAAATTACGTATAAATATATGAATTAGGGTTCAACTTTATTTGTTAATGTCCGAATATCTGGTTGCCAGAATGCATTTAGGCGAAGTTCAACACCAATTGATGGAATTCGCTTTCCACAATTCAAGTGAACGCAGTGAAGGGAGCGTGTCATAGTATATATGTAAATGTATTCTCTTAATTTTGTATTGAGTATTTTACTGTACGTATGAATTCAGGTAATTATTGTTTTCTTCCGTAAAGTACTTCCATTTTGTTGTTGTTCGTTAAAATCGAAATTCTGTTTTGAATAACCAAATTATTCGATTATTTGTAGTTGGAAGTTTAGCAATGATATTTCTATGAGTTGGTGGATAAATAATTAGTGTTAAATACCTGTTGGAGGTTCATATCGATTTCCCACTGTGAAGAACCCTTGGATTGGCGATAAAAATTATGGTGTTTTGAAAAATACTTCAAACTTAGTAATATGAAATTAAAAAAATTATATGTAATAGTGATTTGCATAATTTGTAAATAATAAAATAACTGATACACTGATGATTGGTGGTAACAAATTATTATTGATTAAGTGGGCACATACGTCTTTAAAAGACCATTATTCAGGAGATATATTACAACAATAGTGGTGGGGTTATTATTGGCATTGATGCATAACATATTGTGTTTCTGGTGCATCGTTTCAAAGTGGATGACTTCAGCAATGTTTGTGCAGAATTTGATCCACATCGGTCCAACGGTTCTGGTAATAGGTATCCTGTGCACCAGGTTCAAAAATATAGTTTTGTGAAAATGATTCATTCTCAATTTCATTTAACGAACCAAATAGGTAAAACTGAAAGTCACACCTCAGCTAATTCAGCCTCTAACATTCACTGATAAGCTTTAGCTCTCCTTTCGTTGTATAAATGTTAATTTCATAATTATTTCAATTCTCATCATGAATTACTGTGCGTCTACAAGTCGGAATTCAAGTGGAATGATGAGACTATAATCTGATGAAAGAAAAAATAAATAAAAATAAGAAGGGAACTATTTATCTAATTTTTCCTCGTTGAATAATAATTCTAATTATTATTAATTACAAATCAAATCTGAATTCAATTTCAACTAATTCAAATGAAAATAATATTGAATTTGGTGAAGTCAAGATTGCTTTCTTTATTTATTTTATTGTAGTAAATATTCCTGAACATTCTTATTTGGATTAAAAAGTGGTTTTCTAATTGCAACACAATAAATACTCTGTAACTCTTCGACCTGTTACCTAATGAGCGTCGGTGACAATAATATACTATTTTTGTTCGGCTTATTTTTCAATTTCGGAAACAAAAATTTGAAAACAATAGTATAAAGTCGTTGTTGGGCGCACATAAGATCTTATACCATGACTGTAAACAAGTAATGAAATTCAGCGTTTTTATACACATTTTCATATTTTTGCCGAAATATACGTTGAAAAAAACATCGATACGCCATTGTACACGCAGCAAAAGTCAGATCTGCCTAATCTTGAATGATCGCAATTGATTCCTCAATTTCGATCTAATTTTTGTAATACTGAGCAATTCGAATTAATTCGTATGCGTGTTCAAATCTCCCGCGCATCGACCGGATGTTTTGGAAATGATTACGTGAAATTTTTAAATATACGGTACAAAATTTCGAAGCGATAAGCGATAATATTCAGCGCCGGCGACTTTCATATGGAGTATGGAGAACTCCATACCCAGAAAAATTCTGAGTAGGAAATTCCACACCCGGAATTATGTAGGTGCGAAGAGAAAATAACGTATTTTCGAATATTTTCATTACTGACGAAATTGATTGATTTTGGGCCCACACGCTAGTTCATGGTTTCATGAACATCTCTTTCAAAGTTCGTTAGAAATTATTCAGAAATGGCGTCGCTGCACTTGATGCCGTAAAGGTCCTCCGCTCGTGACGCGCGTAGCTGGCTGCAGATGAATTTCTGGAACGGCGCATCTGAAAATGAAGTCCACCCTATTTTTTAAAAGAGTGTCACTCAAATGTAGCGTATACGGATTTCTCTTTTCCTATCATTAGCAAAATATTAGTGAGCAAAATTTGAAAAAAAGAGTTTTTCACGAAAATTCCCAAGCGCGAAATTAATAAAAAATCAAATAATGAACACAGCGAAAAAATCGTACGGTAGATTTTAGATGATATGTACTCAGAGTATTTTGTCAAGATTTCAAGTCAATCGGACCAGTAGTTTTTCTAGATTTCCATGTAGGTCGGTCGAAAAAGCAGTTTCGAGATAGATAAACGCAAAAGGAAGTAATAGTGCAGGTCTTCAGTAACAAGATTTCTTTATTGAATCAATCACTTTTTCTAATAAGTAATATGCAATAACCGTTAGGACCTTCTACCTAAAATTATACCTATAACTTCGGCAATTTTGGGAATTCTACCACTGGTGACGGTTTGAATTCTAGGTAAAGGTTCAGTGTTAATAATAAAAGGAAAGAAAAAATGGATGTTCCGAAAATGTTAGGGTACGCCGTAGCACATTGGATTTGACTGAGTGAAATAAATAAATCGTGAAAAATGTGTACACTAATCCCCGGGGCCCCTCGCAATTGCTTAAGTAACTCCATACCCGAAAATTCTCAAAGTTGCCATTAATACTGGGCCGAAAACATTTCCTGATACTAGAATGAAAAAGGCTTGTTCTCGTATTTTGTAACCAGCAGTTGGAATTCTGAAATTATTATATCCTTACGCAATAACGGGATTTTATGTTCACTTACCAAGTGGTTCAAACACGTGGAGAAAGATTTCACGTTCGAAGATCATCTGATAAGCTGATGATTCGAATATTCTTGTACCGATACAGAAACATTTATATCAAAGGCATTGAAAATATTAATAGTTCTCACTTGCCAGGGAACGGAACAAACTGCGCCGATTAATAAATAATAAGAACCACCAATCTGGATGTCTCAACTTCAAACTCATACGCGTCTTTCTCTCGTCAATCAGGCGCGGATCTAGACTTTTGATTTAGGGGGGGTCGCGGTTTCGTGGGGGGAGTTTCCGAGGGAAAAAGTTGTATCAGCTGTGTTATCAGTCATCGAAAGTTCATATTTTCGTTTTCTTTACTGTTCTTTTTGCGACGCCGGGGGGGGGGGGGGCATGACTCCTGTGGACCCCGCCCCTGAATCCGCGCCTGTCGTCAATAGCAGTTTCAACTTCAACGAATGTTGAAGCATGCAAGGCATTATTCGATGCTCATACTGCGTTTGTATGATTTCAATGATAACCAGTAATAATTATAAGCCACGTTGGCTCAGGGGCTATAGGCGTGGGACTTCAAATCTGATTGTGAAGTTAGGTCAGTTCACGTGTTCAAACCCCTGGAATTTCTCCAAGTATTTATCCCGTAATTCCTGGTGGTTCGGAACCTACCTTTTAAAAATTGTAGGTCCAGTCGAGATTGCATACGCGCCTTTCCTCCTAGGCTTATTTCCCCATGAAACACCTATGAGGTACAAACATATATAAACCAGAGAGTACCAAAAACACCACAGAAGTGAGAAAGGCCGATTAGCCCGAAAGAGCAGAAAAGACCTGGGACTAGCCCAAACTGAATACAATACAATACAATACAATATTCGTTGTAATTTTAAAAAGAAAAGAAATAACAATTAGTTTTGGGAGGAGATAAGATATGCGTACCTATCTTCAGATACATGAAAATGTTCATTCGTTTTATTATCGTCCTCTTTTATTCACAACTATATCAAAAGACTAGAAACAGTTTTTAGTTATAACTTTAGTGATTCAAATAACCAACAGGAATCGCTGCATACGTTAAGTTATAATTATTGGATACGATTATACAACGGGGGATGAAACTTGGAAAAATAATTTTATTTACTTTTTAGATCTTATGTAGACGTTGGGATCGAATGGAATAGAGTAAGGATTTGCTTTTTTTTATAACTTGGACTCTACCTGCGGGACTCTAGTTTTCTACCAACAGGTATGAATAGCTAATTTAGTCTAGGTACACACCAAAGTTTGTTCTATAGACCTACAGCTGGAATAACCTAGAACTGAAATTATACAAAAAGATTGTCCTTATTTGACCTAATTATTTTTACAACTTTTTCAAACGTAGAATCTGACATCACTTCGTACATTAAGGGTATTTTTTTCTTCAAATTTTATGGTTAAAACTTGATTTTCATGCCATAGTAGTCTTGAAATCTACTATGTAGTTTGCGCCGCCCATGTTACAGTTTGCCTCAGTTGTTACTTGGAACTCGATAGTTCTTCAATTCAATTTAGGAGGTTTGATGGTGGTTTTGATGATTTTGCTTCCCTCTCGCCGTATGAGATCGAAATTTCACCAAAAGAAACTTGCATCTCATTCTGTAAATGTATCATAAGTAAACCTATAAGCGCTCTTCACCGCTTATATATCTATAAATTTGGCACGAACTTCGCTCATCACCTTTGCTTATTCAATTCGGATATACTTTTACCAGCAAGTCTCTTCGATGATACCTTATCAGCCTTAATATCAATTCTTAATTATGTTTACGCATATCTGTTTTCAATAGGGAGAAACCAAAAAATTAATTAGGCTAATGAACCTTGCACGGTTTGTTCGGATCCGAAGGCTCACATCCGTACGTAGGGTGGTATACCGGATGGTGGCCCAAACTTCGCACATAGCAAACCCCCATGACAGTCATCAGCATGAAAAATTAGGATATGAAAATGTAAGTAAACTTATTCTCGCCAGCCTAATTGCGGAGCTATGATGACGGAGAATATTATTCCGACTGAAAATTCGACCTCTATCCATCAATTTATACAGTCGACTATGCCTTAAGGCATAGTCAAAAAAATCGACTGACAGAATTCACTCTGAATTACATAATAGGTTATAATTAGTTTAAAAGAATTCTTTCAAACTAATAGACTGACAGAATTCACTCTGAATTACATAATAGGTTGTAATTAGTTTGAAAGAATTATTTTCTCATAGAATTGTTGGATATCGTTATCAGCTGAAGTGACACACTAATAAATTGCTTGATATCTCTGGATGTTCTCCCAACACCATCCAGTCCAACACCAGCCACATTCACTGGAGTTGTGCTTTGATGAATTTCAAATTTTCCGAACACAAAATCAATTTCAGAAATCGACCATGTGATGAATAGGTATTGTGGTATCTCAGAAAAATTTTATTACGGAAAAAAAATCAACAAGTACTGATAATATAAGACGAAAAAAGAAGATACAGGCACATCCTGGAACCTATAACATGATACTTGGGAATTGGTATTGCCTCATAAGTCATAGAGGCTAGAGAGACAAATATCTCGCTGCGGATCCTAATGTATGGTATAAATTGATATTGTCATTTCCAAACTCAACAGAATAGATTATTTTTGGGGTTTCACCGATGAGATCAAAGTCTTCCAAGTCGTTGTCAATTGACCATACCTCAAAATTCATTGTAAGAGTGCGTATCTCTTATCAAAAAGTAATACGCTCGAAGCCCCATCAGTATTCCTTTGAAGCGAGGTTAAATTATTGTCGAAGTCAATACATTATCATCAAAAGTAACGACCCTTGTGTGGTAATCGACACAATATATAATCTTCGAGCCTTGAGGATTCCACTCAAAGCTCAACTTGGTGGTTGAATATATGACCGAAGTTGTAACGACTTTCAATAATAAATTCTCGTGGGGCATCACGAGTTTCCTGAGACTTGAGATTTTCAAAGACTTCTAAAGATCTCCATGGAGTTAAGAAAACTTCACTGGATTTCATGAAGGATGTCATGAAATTTCATGAGAATCGGTAGGACTTCATGATACTTTCGGGAATTGCGAGGATTTCATTAGTTTTTATGGGACCTCACGTAATACCATGGGATTTCATGGCACTTCATACACCGGACATAAAGAGTGTTTATAATCATCGTGCTATTCTATATTATTTTTCGCGTGTTCCGTTTGTGCCACCATCGGAAATCAAAATAGAAGTCACCCTGTATATCTGGTTGATGGTTGATCATGTTAAAACCCAGATAACAAAACGTGCGGGCTCATGGCAGCCGCATGACGTGCGAGTACAATTTGTCGACACGTGGCCGACATAATGCCAACATGTCCTGAGGATTGAAAAAAAAATCCTCATAGTGGGTACACTCGGTCAGCACAAGCTGAATCCTCATATTGGGCACATTCGGCCAGCACAATATGGACTATTCCACGTGAAGCGGATCAGTCACCTCTCAGATATTTTCTTAATTTTGCATGTCGA
>JAFFZH010012071.1:38542-51589 GCA_018420115.1 Euura saliciscinereae
TTTGTGCAGTTTTCAAGAATACGTCTTCATTGTTGCATGAAACAAAGAAGTTTTCCGAATTATATCTTCGGAATTCTATCTAGAATTGCGCTGTTGGTTCCTTTTCCGCGCTCGTGACGCGTAGGCTTTGCAATCAGTGAAAACCGGGTACGGTCGGTAAAGAAGAGTAAAAAATGACTGTAGCATGCTCTTAAGCGATAAACAAAGTTTCAAAAACGTGTTCTCTCCCGTTTCCTTAAGGAAGTCATCGAATTTCTTCAGCGAATATAAAGCCGCGCTTACATTTAACCATTGGCACGTTCTAATAACTTTCGATCGCTCGTCTTTTAACCAGCCTTTGCTCAATACTTGATGCATCGTAACTTTTATGTGATATAATCCTGCTTATATATTAAAGTAGATTGCACACACACGCACATTAATCTCACATTATCATCACTCGAACCTGTATTGAACATGCAAGTGATATATTCAGATTTAAGTTCAACTCTAAGAATAATGGAAGATGATTTTCCTTCTACAACTGTATTTAATTGCGGCAATGCAGTCCCATTGCCATCCAGATCGTGTTTGTTTCCAAGTAGTAAAATATAGTATAGTAGGAAATGTAAAATCCCCATTGTTTGATATCACAACAGCATCTCCTTTGAAATGCCTCTCACACTTTTTCTCCTTCATTGAACATCTGTCGGGGCAGATTTCTCAATCACTATTATTTATTCCGGAATACTCTCGAGAGTGCTTGACGTAAGACGTCAAATGAGCAAGCATAACTTACTTCGATTCTTTCTCTCTGGAATCAAAGCTTTTGCCTTGCCAGCATCCTCAGAGCTGCTTCTGGCGTAGAGAGATCTGCTCAATCTGTGTCTCACACCTTTGCTCAGCGTTCTGCCACCTTTACGAAGTGACGCGAATCTCCCAAGGGAAGATTTCGTTGCCTGCGGCTCCTGCATACTTTCAGTAGGATCTTTTTTGTCCGTGTGAGCACAGTTCAGGGTTGTAACCGTAAACTCAATGTCCTTTGGCTCAGAGGAAACGAACTCTTCAACTGGTTCCTCTATCGTATCACGGTCTATCCAAGTCAGACCCATCTCAACCTTCTCTGCCAAGTCCTGCCAATGTTTTCGATTCTCCATGGTACCTTCGTAGAGCGGCTGAATCCAGGGGAAAGTCTCCGATAAGACTTTGTAAAGGGGTAAGCAGATAACGTCGATAAACCCGACTTGCATTTGAGGCAATTCGTCTCGTCTTTCACGATCCATCATTGCAACAGGCTGTTCTTTCAGCTGTAACTTTTCCAGATCACCTTGATCGAAAAATTCATCCGCTACTAATTTGGCAACACGATGCTGTATTTCCCAAGGCTTCGCTATGGCACTGACGTCACAGGCTGTCATCATCATCCCGCAGAGGACTATAAACGCAAATGGAAAGACAGAGGTATTAGAAACCGAGTAGGACAATCTCCTGATCGAGAAATTTGATATTCAATAAGATTGCACTCACGTTCTTTTTTCTCCTCGCTCTGCCAATCAAACTCCCCGTCTTCGATGAGTTCCAAGAATCGATTTTTCTTTTTGAAATACATCGCTAGGTCTGTAGACAAAATCGCGTTCTCTACTATCCTCATCACAGTTCTATAATCTTCCATTGACAGACTTTGAAAGATATTATTACTGTCCGAATTTAGTATCATAACACACTGATCGAAATGATGATGTTCCATCGTACTTGTAGAGTACAGAATTGCCAGTGGCGATTCCGTTTTAGTTTGAAACGCGTTGTTCGTACCCCTGTGGTCGAGATCGTGACAGAGACAAGCAACCAATAATCCCAAGATCTCTATGTCCGTCATGAAACGCTCCATTTTCCCCGTTTTCAACATAGCAAACATAGTCTGTGCAACGTTCAAGGCGTGTCTCCAGTTATGATACTTAACAGGACGATAATTTTTTTTCACACTCAATATCCAGCGGCAGAGCACATCGTATGGGATATGAAATTGCTGGATTAGGTCACACTGCTTGAACATCCTCACCGTTGCTCGGCAAGTATCTTCGTCGCTGAGTTCAAAGTCTATGAACGTAAAACTGTACAGGTTGTACTTTTCTGCGGATGGAATTGTGTCAGACTTGAGTTTAGTTGTGTCGTCGTTGCTCGCGGTTGCGTGGTAACTCAAACACTCCAAAGCCACTTTCTGCTTCGCCATCAACTTGCAAGCGGACTCGTACATCTGTGTGTTATGAATTCCCAAGCCACAGAATATGGCAAAGGCTTCGAAGATAGAGACGTCTGAGTCAGTAAAGGAACTTCCATTGTCCTGCAAAGTTCATCCACAAAATATGATAGACATCAATTTGCTAAAACTGTAGTCAGCGGCAGTTACTGGGATCCATACCTTGTTGATGAGTTGGGCAACCCCGATAACTGATCTCTGTCCATTCACTATCGGCATGCACAGGATACTTCGGATTGGTTCACTCCCTGCTTCCACAACTTCTCGTTTCAGCCACGTAGCAACATCACCGATGTTCAATATTTGGCCAGTATTAGCAACGTACCTTGCAATCTGTCCGAGTGTGCTTGACAAATTATTGGAATTCGGCCTGTAAACTCGGGCCTCTTCTGTACCGTTTTCCATCTCGAAAACCATTGTGAACTTGCTATTTCCATTCATCGCGTGCTGAAAGTGCATTTTCAGTCAATACTAATCTCTTGTCTCCGGCACATCTATTTTTCTCTACTCTTTGTATGCCGACCATGCAGGGTTGACCATTCTATTGATCGAGCGGATGCCTGATTTCAAGACTTTGTAGGACTTCGTGAAGGTAAAAGACCTCCAAAGATTTGGGGTAACTAATCATCTCGCGTGACTTTATTAGTTTTGAAAATCTAAATCTGAATAATTACGAGTAAGGGGACCAGTACAGCTTGCTTTAACAAATTCTACACACTCCAAAAATCATTTATATTTTACCAGAGTTCATCACACACAAAAAAAATCAATTTTTCAAAAATCACTTGTCGTAAGGTTTCGGGTACACGCGGTTCATCTCTCAACGTCTCATCTCTTTCGGAGAGAAATGCTAAAAAAAAAAAAAAAAATTGGACCAAGTTATCAACAATAGAGTGACCAGATTTTCGCTAAATTTCGATAGCTGACCATAAATTATCACAGGATTTTTTGTCTCAGTTTCCCTCATTCGGACGATGAAGAAAATAAGACGTCCCCTATAGCGGATTCGGTTACGCCAAAAATACACCGAAAATACACAGTTGAAAATGGTGTAAATTTGGTGATATTTCGCTAAAACACCATCTTGTTTCCGATATTACACCAGAATCGCACGGTGTGGTTTTGAATTTTTCACACTACTTTCACACCAATTTCACACCAACTAATTTTACACCGATTTTATACTTGACTAATTTTGCACCGATTTTGCACTAGACTAATTTCACACAAAACGGATTTTCGAAAAAAACAGATACCTGAGTCGGGATCGAACCGGCGTCCTTCGAATTTGGAAGCAGTGACTCTACCGTCTGTGCTACGGAACTTCATGGTGATATAACCAAGTTTTAGGTTCATAAGCTTTGATATGATTGTGATTGATTTTCCATTTTCAAAGAAGTTGGTACACTTCGATCTAAATAGATAAGGTGTGGAATTGGCGTAAAATCGGTGTAAAATAGGTGGGTGTAAAGTAGGTGTAAAGTAGGTGTAAACTCGGTGTAGAATCGGTGGGGTGAAAAATTAATATGAAATCGGTGAAAAATCGGTCGGGTATGTAAAACCAGTGTAAAATTAGTTGGTGTGAAATTCGTGTGAAAGTAGTGTGAAAAATTCAAAACCACACCGTGCAATTTGGGTGTAATTTTAGACGGATTACAGTGTGTCACTGAAATACCACCTATATCACACCAAAATAAGACCACGCCAAAAATACACCAGAACCACACCAGGAAAAGTGGTGTAAATGAATCTGCTAGGGTCAAGAGACATACTCGGATCAACCGTATGCCTGAAACCTTACGACAAATGATTTTAAAAAAGTGAATTTTTTCAGGTGTTCTGAACTTTGGTTAAGATATGAACGATTTTCGGAGAATGTCGAATTTGTTGAATCAAGCTGTACTCGTCCCTAATGAATTTCGTACGCACGTGTTGCTGAAATATATCCTCCATCTCGATGTTATTGCTCTGTAATTTAAAAGGTTTGTATTAGGCAATGGTACCGCGAAAATTCGAGATTAATCCGCGCTAGTCCAATAGTGGGCGTACCTCTCTCCTAGACAATGGTTTTCTTGATTCTTGCGTCGATCTTCCGGGTCGCTCAACAATTTTCTCTAAGTGGCTCTAGAACATAATTGTAAAATCTTGTGAATGATCAACAAATCAACAATAAATTATCGACTAAAAATGGAAATATCAGCACAAAGAATTGGAAATAGTTTCGACAGTCTTTTTTAGTGGATATTCCCAGATACAATTATTCTCATAATGTACACTTTCGTATTTCGAGAATGAGAGATTCTGAAGAAAATCGAGTCTGCATAATTGAAAGGTTACTCACTGCTTCTCCACATTCCAAGTCCAGAAGATACACAGCACACCTCTCACACTTGAGAAGCTCCTTCGCCTCCGTCATTATTTTTGTCACCAAACACTCCAGATTATTTTGTTCTTCAAAAATACTTCTCGCTAGGTTCAAAAGTATTTGGTTCCGTCTGTACTCTTGGACGGACAACTCGAAAAGTTGAGCGTTTTGAATCCCGATGCCACAAAAAGTCAGGTACCTTCGAACCCAGTACAAACTTTTCCAAACCACATTTCAACGTGTATTTTTTTTGTACACCCTAAAAACGCACCTCTGAAAAACCTCGACATCTCTTCGAGTGAATTCATTGCTACCATTGGTTTTGTTGATTATTTGTGCCACGCCGATGACGTCTCCCTCGTAATTACAGATCGGCATCGACAATATTAGAGTCGTCTTGTAGCCGGTCCTCATATCAATGGAACTATTGAATCTCGGGTCCTGTAGAAATCAAAGTTTATTCAAATTGGGACGCGGTAGCATACTACAGCTGCTGCTGAAAAACAGGGTGCTGCCTCGTTAAGCAGAGAAAACCCGATTTTTGTATTGACATTCAAATATATTGTCTTAATGATTTGGAATATAGTTATGTATATATGTATATGAAATGTAGTATCCCAGCTAATAAACAGTAACAGGCCATGAGAACGTATTCAAACTATAACATTGGCAGTATACAGTGCGACCTCCCAATAAGAGTCCACTCAATAAGAACGCTTCCCCTATTTCTCGCTCGAGCACTTCCCCCACTCTGACTCGAACTCTGAGCTCGAGTTATTCGCGTTCGAACCTCTGAATAAGAACGCCCAACCTAAACGAAAAGATAGAGAGAGACAGAAAGAGTCAGTCAGCGTGGAGTGCGCGCCTGGTGGGGGTACTTGAATTCTCGGAAAAACTCTTCCCCTTGGGGGCTTTAGCGTTCTTATTGAGAGGTCGCACTGTATTTTTCTGGTAACAACCTTGTAAGCATCTTTGATATTTATGATCTGCTTGCTTTGTGCGACGAATCCAGCAATTCCGACTCCGAAAGGAATTCTGATCTCCTCCCGATTCGCTTTCTGCACAGCCTCTTCGAGCTCCGTATCTTGAGTGACGTCGAATAGCTTCGCGACCAGATAACGGTCCTCGAGAGGTCCTTTGGCTAAGAACAAGCTTCCCCTATCTGCGTGCGTTAAGAGGCCAACGTTCACTAAAATTTTATGACAGAGGATATTTATGTCCAATTCATTAGCAACGTCGCGAATCAGTTCCATGAACAAATCTCCTTCGTCAAGTTGATTCAGTTCTTCTCTTCGGCCTACGAGCGTCGTAGAGGTTCTGAAAATGTGCACCCCACTATTTTTGTAACATGATACATAATTCACTATCAATGACTCGTTTCTTAGTCAGTTTGATCCTACAAAATCTTGAAAAATTGAGCCAATTCTTACCTGCTTGGACTCTTGCTTCTTTTGATAGGTGAACTGGAAGCTAGCCAAGATTGAAACAAGTCTGACGTGACGCTGTTCCTTTTACTTCGTGTTAGCAAATTTTCCTCCTGATGGATATTTGCGACCGTCGATTTACTCGAGTGGACAGGATTTTGTACTCGATGCCGAAGTTCTGGACTTGCTTTTTCACGAAACCAAATTTCCATCGCGATTTGATTGGCCTCGAGGTACCTTCAAATAACACTGCGTGAATCACCTGCACGTAGCAAATAAGCTTCACAGTCGAATCAGTTCTAACCGCAGACATCGGTAATCCGAAAGATCTTTCCCATCACCCAAATCATTTGCTCTAACAGACTGATCATTAGTCAGTATAATCAGTCAATGTTTACCGGTCGTCACTAACCTTCCAACCCTCTCCATTGTCAGTTCATTGTCCCTATTATCCTCGTCAGATTCCGGAATAGTGTCTTGGCAGGGGACACGTTTGCTACGGCACAATTTATGAGGGACATCGCTATCCTTAAAGTCGGCCTCACCAGAAGCGTTTGCGACTACTTTCGATGGATTTGATTCCTCATGCACAATATTTTGCCGTATTTCTGGATGTCCGTTCTCCTGCACCTCGGAAAGGAGAGCGGTCCCCAATAGGGGACTTTCCTTTCTTTCCGGGGTCTTCGAGCACCGGGGCAGGGTGGAGATCTTCATTGCTTGAAAACTCTCGAGGTTGTTATTGTGGTTAACCTACATTAAAAAATCATGAACCACTGGTACAAAGTTGTCATTGCGTGATGGAGGTTGCCTGATCAAAAATGACATGAATGAATGGTTTCATCGGATTTGCAGTCATTACTATAGTTTCTTTGTGAAAGAGTTCTCTGATAACTTTGAGTTCATAGAATCCAAAGCACGCTGAAAGTCATGCGAAAAAACTATGTCACCCCGGATTCAGTAATATTCAGTGCTTCCTTGAACTTGACTATAATTTTGCGTTTGAAATTTGAAATGAAAACTTTCTGCAGGTGAAACACCATATGACAAGGAGATACGCCTCGAGTTTTCTAATCTCGCTCTGTGCCATGGATATGAGAGCGTTCCAAGGTTATAGAGGACTTTTTAAAGCAAAGTGAAAAATCACCTCGAGATCAGCTGCCTCCGGCAACTCTTCGTCCATCTCCTCGGAGTCCATATCACCTCTGAATCAGTTGTCTGTGCATTGTGCGATGACGGCTGAGTCGAGCAAAGGGATTGCTAGGAGGTTTACAAAGGGTCCGATCTCAACGTAGCACTTAGGTCTTGGCGATGGAGATCACTTTCTTCACATGATATTGTCCTCTCAGGTTTTTGGAATTCTGCCCCAATAGCAAAGAAATCGCCGAGTCCTTCGAACTCAGTTATCCCGATGTCAAGCTACAACACATTTTGTGGAAAGCATATTTATCACCTGAAAGCACGAAGTTGACCGACAGATATGAGTGTATGGGATCAAAAGTTCCTAAAAAAAATGAGAAAACTGTTGCAGCGATAATTAGAAAATGGTCTTAATATATCTACGGACCGCTTTCATCAATCTCTGATATCGGCTCATTCTGAATATAAAGTAATGCAATGCTTTTGCCGAAAGGACATTGAATGTCGCCTCATCAATTACAAACTTTTTACCAACTTTTGACGATCAAACTCGCAGTGTGAAAGTATTTTTCAGACGGAGAGAATTCTTGGTTTTAATTACTGCCTCGTACATTAGCGTATTACCTATATAACCAGAATGATTGTAGTGAATAATGAAAAATTGAGCGACCATTATCTTATATACATATAGTCTACAATCTACATCATAAGTAACCATTACCATGTGCCATAGATTTTCTTACTATGCTTAGTTAATGAGGAGCACCAAAGTGACTTCATTTACTGTTCCTTAGCTTCTACTTTACATAGTAATGACTACCATAATGGACATATACTATCAATCACTATCTTCACTTGAGTATAAGCACCGAAATGGAGAACCAAGTTTCACCCGGATACTACGTTTTTTTTCGTTTTTTTTTTACTAGAAACCGAGTGATAATTTCTATATTATTTTCTGTATGCACTGCAAATGGCAGCCCAGCTTTTGTGAGTGGGTTCCCGGAGTCTGCCTATCCTGATAGAGACCTTCGTGAGACCATACTGAAACTTTCGGTGGAACTTGAGACCCCGCTCGGAGAAGGTGACATTATCAAAATTGAGCGGATGGGGAAAAAGAAGAAGGTGACTCGAGGTAACGGGTCCCGCGCCATCTTGCTTGAGCTATCGTCTAGGGAGAAGTGCGTTCAGCTTATCAATGGAAAGAAAAAACATCCGGATATTGCGACGAAACCAGTTGATGAGCATCATGGTGAAACCAAAATCTATACTAATTTCCGCTGGCCTGCGCAGCTTCATCAACTTCGGGCGCGAGTACTGGAGCGCTTTCCTGCACTGCAGCCTAAATCCGTGTGGATTGCAGATGCTGCTGTTTGGCTGAGGAAAGATGCCACCTCTAAGCCTCTTAGGCTGCTCCCATCTTCTGACCTGAATCAGCTCTCGCTCTGACTACAAGGTAATTTATCCCGTCAGCCCCCGCGACCCTCTGCTGCTACTCCCGCAATCAACGTCTGCTGTCTTAATGCGCAATCGCTTTTCCCTCAACTGGACGAGTTTCGCGAGTTTTTTCGGATCAATTCTTATCATCTGATAGCGGTGACTGAAACGTGGCTCAACGAGCATGTGCTGGATGATCAGGTTTCGCTTCCGCGGCACACTATACTACGTGTTGACCGTCGGGGTCGTCATGGCGGTGGGGTTGCACTGTTTGTGAAGCAGGGACTTTCCGCGCGTATCATCTCTGCATCGTCATCGCAACAACAAGCTGGATTCCCTGAGTTCCTTATTGCTGAAGTGTGGACCACCTCCAAGCCTAAGTTCCTGGTAGCCGTAGTGTACCGGCCTCCAAAGTCTGGCCATCTCAACATCTTCGAGGCTCAGCTCTTAGATGCCTTGCCTCGCTATAAGTTTGCCTGTGTTCTTGGAGACTTCAATGCAGACTTACTCACCTCTTCATATGACTCTTGTCATCTTCGAGATTTCTTCGCGTCGCAGGACATGCATATCGTGCCGATGGAGCCTACGCATCATACGCAGACGTCCCACACCTGGCTCGATGTATGTGCTGTTAAAGGCATTGCTTCGGTATGCGCATCAGGGCAATCTGCGCAACCATTTCTCTCCGGTCATGACTTAATTTATATATCTTTCCATTATGCGGTTAAAAACACATCTCCTCGCACTTTTGACTATCTAGATTGGAAGCATGCTGACCCTGATGCGGCCGCGGCGGTAGTCTCTACGTTTCAGCGGTCAGTGTTTGATGCGCTACCTAATATTAATTGTAAGCTAGCAGTTTATAACAGTCTATTGCGTTGTATGATTGACCGCTCGGTGCGTCACACAGTGGGCGGAATCGACCTAAAAGGCGCGCATAATTGAAATCGGCTGATAACTGCGAAACCAAGCGTGCTATTCGATTTTTGTGCGAACAGAAATTGAAGCTTAAACTATAATCTATCACTTCCGATAAATAGTTGAATAATTCATTCACTTACAATAGTTTATTATTCATCAAAATCAGAATCAAATAATTAAATTCATTTTAGCATTTTTTGTGTTATTTACAATAAGATGAACGTATGATTATGACAAAAAAAAATACAGATATCTGTTCTGTATCGCAGGTAGAAAAGTTTAGGGATAATTTAATTGGAGTTTTTATTTATTAATTTCACTGTCCTCAGCCCCACTCATGTCCCTATTGCAGTTATCCGGCTCTTTCAGTCATTTTGAAACCTCAATCGGCAATAGGGAAGTTTCCTCACATTATACTGCAGTAACGAATGTCCATTGGAAATGGGTGTGTGATAATTGAGGACAATCTTTTAAAACTATGAAAATGATTAGTGCCATCAGACGATAAATTTGTGCGTAAAGGGTACTTTGTACCGTGACACGTGACCACAGAATTCGAACGTTATTTAAAAAAAACTTGATTTACATGAAAACCAACGATCAATAATTAGGCGCAACAAGTTTTTTTTTATCAATTTCACTCAGTAAATTCCTGAATAAGAGGACAAAATGAGTTAATGAAACTTCCTCATTTACGAGGCTTATAGTTCCTTTTTTGGGCGGGTTTCGTATACTGGCTATTAATGGATCAGACGTGATATAAGGAATTATCGAAAATATCCGTCAATTTCGCGATTCGCGAGTAATTTTATAACACAATTTTTGTCACGGTGGTTTACCATGACCAACATTTCGCTCATGAGAATGAAAAAATATATCTCTGAGGTCGAGTAAATGATATGTATAAAATGACATTTCTCGCACTTTAAGGTATTGTTTCTGAGATTACATCGACACCCGCAGATCCCCGCAGATAAGACTAGGTTCACTTTTTTCACGGAGAATCAATCTACAAGTTCCCACAAGATTCACCGTAAGCCTCCGTAAGGCAAAAAAGATGCACGCCTTTTTTTGTTTGTTTTTGTTTGTTTTTCAATGCACCGCGTAATTTTTTTCAACGGGTTATATCTTTTGATTGAACGAAGATAATTGAATGGTTTTTCAACCAAAATGAAGCTCTTTTAATAGTGTGAACGGACATGCAAAAATATAATGCTATTATGCCTCCTGCCTAGTTCTATTTAGCGCAGAGTAAACTCGAAAATAATGGAACGTTGCTGATAATTTTTGTGTTATGGAAACATCAATTTCAACGACATTTTATGAGGACTTAGATCGAAAATTTCAATGCCATAATATTTGTTTCCTCTTCGTGAAGGTCTTTTGAATGAGTAAACCAAATTTCAGACAGGTTGGACGATTTTTATTTTTTTTCCCTTATACGCGCCTTTTTGGTCGATTCCGCCCACTGTGCGGCGCAGCTAGAGCCCAAAGGCGAGTCAGAGGTGAGCCGGAGACGAGGCAAAGAGCAAATGATCATCTTGACACGAGTCGGGCTGGCATTCCCGCCTTTCGTACATACATAGAACATTATGCTTCGCCAGGCCATTTTATACACCGCTAGCCAAGTAAGGAAAATTTCTTCCCACACCATTAGCGAAAGTCTGTATTGGGGGCCTCTAGACACTGCTCAAAGGAGGACTTTCCAGACAGGCGTGACAAAAACGTTATTGGTTTGTGAAGCATTATACAACTCAAAAAGAATGTTTGTCGTAACTATGTGAAATCACACTATTATACCTAAAAATTGACCAAAAAATTTTGATAAAATTATCTGCATTTAAATTCAGGGGATTTTGACGCGAATGTTTCCATACATTTTTTTCCAAGTAGTTGAATTGACACATAAACTGGCTTATTCTTGGATCGCCAAACGGATTCTTTTTCCGTATTACAATTGCACTCAAAATATCCTGAATTTATTCAAAATAGCATCCAAACGAACATGAATTTCTATTGTTACAAAGTTGATCATTTTTGTCGTTAATTTTGGATTCGAAAAATGGAAGTGTAACTATTAGTGCCTTTATGTGTTGTAACGTGGCAGCTTCGGCTCGCCTCGTTCCTAAATGCTCCCTGAACCCTGGACGGTAAGTAAATTCACTTTTCTAGGAGTGACTGTGGGAGAGAATGAGTTTGAATGAATCTTAACCTAGGGAACGATAGGATCCGAGAAAAGCTCCGAGCGGCGACAGAGACAAATATGCGTTGATGAATTTGTTAGTTATTCTTGTGTTATTCCGGAAATTCTCTTGAGGTAACCCGTTCCCCGTGGGGAACTACGAACGGATATCGAAAGGCGAGGAACAGACTCAGAGGCGAGAGACAAACCCAGGGAGGTACGCAGGCAAAGAACGAGTCCGGGGAAACATAATCACGAGAGGGTATCTGACCGCTCACCACCGAGGGACAAGGTAGCGAAGGTCCTTTTGCTACCGAGAAACACCGTAAATCTTCCCCAGGACAAGGACCCGCCTGCAGAGAGACAGCCCGCAGCACACAGCAGTGACACCGCTCCGCATAACTCCCAGGAATTAAAGGGTTTCCCGAAATTCGCCAAGAGGACGACACTAACTGGTCATAGAATTAAGTAGAGCGGAAAGACGGGGAAATAGACACCCTGCTCAGAGATATCACTCTGGCGTTAGCTTCCTTAGCGTGCGGTTGCGTTGGTCTTTGAGTGGCGAGAGAAGTTAGTAGAGTTTTGTTGAGGAGAGCTTTTGTGGAGATTTTTGGTGCCGAATACCGTGTGAGGGATTCCGAGGACCCCAGAGGGTTCCCCGAGTCGTTACGCTGGTCTTCTTTAAAGTAAGTGACCTCATTTTGCCTGCGGTAGATCTGAGCGGATCCCTTTGAGTCTAAGATACTTTGCGGTCTGAGAATAGACATTTTGGTTCCTTGGATCTACAGTTCAGATCGAAACTGAGCTTCGAACTGTCGACCGAAGCCAGAGTTTGCCTAGAGGGTTTTTGTTGGAGAGAATTTAAGGTTTTTACTGTTAAATTTTGAGTTTGAGTAGAGTCTTTGCCCTCGCGGAGGATTTGCCTCGTGTCGCAACCCGCCATATCGTCTTTGTCGTCGCCCCGTGGCTTTCAGCGGAGAGTCAGACGCGCCAGAGTCTTGTAGGGATTAATTTTGATTTGATAGAGTTTATTTTTGGATTGTTATTGCCTAGACGGCTTGATAATGAATTTTTGTTAATAATTTTTGGTATTTTAGTCCCTCGCGGGATAGCGTTAAGTGAATTTGGGAAGTCAACGGCTCGCTTCTCGAACCGTTGAGTTTGAAATCGGCTCAGTATCGTTTGTTTACGTTCTTCCCGGAGCTCGGTCTCGCTTCGCGAGAGCCGCGCTAGCCCTGTAGCGGGGAGCAGGACGATTCGGCGCGGCCATTTCGGCGCGACCGACTCGGCGCGACCGTTTTGGCGTGAGTCGTTTTGGCGCAAGGACGATTCGGCGCATGGCCGT
>JAFFZH010012073.1:8442-25010 GCA_018420115.1 Euura saliciscinereae
GTGTGCTGTTAAATATTTCGTGACACAACACTTCAAAAGTTGATTGCTCTTGATATACATAAGTTCGACGAATGGTCGATTTTACACTTCAGTACTATTTTACGGTTTTAAATTTTACTTCCTGTGATACTAAAATGTAGGCTGACGATTCGATAAGTCTGCAGAATAATTGCTGCAAAATAAGTGTGCTGTTAAATATTCCGTGACACAACACTTCAAAAGTTGATTGCTCTTGATATACATAAGTTCGACGAATGGTCGATTTTACACTTCAGTACTATTTTACGGTTTTAAATTTTACTTCCTGTGATACTAAAATGTTGGCTGACGATTCGATAAGTCTGCAGAATAATTGCTGCAAAATAAGTGTGCTGTTAAATATTTCGTGACACAACACTTCAAAAGTTGATTGCGCTTGATATACATAAGTTCGACGAATGGTCGATTTTCCACTTCAGTACCATTTTACGGTTTTAAATTATCTAACACAGGATCAAATCTCAAGCGTCAAACAAGGTTCAGTTTACTCGGAAACGTCCGGTTTCACCATTTATTACCCTTATTCGTCGCTTACTATTTGATCCTGTGTTTATATCAGTTTTTGAAATGAGAAAATTCCGAATTGAGGGGAAAAAAAAATAGAAAAAAAAATTCGGCCCACGTTTTCCTAAACGGGGGCTGTTTTGTGTCACCCACTGGATTTTTGAGAATTTTTTCAGATTTCTAAAAAGGGGCATTCTCAATCAACTTCAGAAATTAATAACGAATTAACGGTTTGATGAAAAAAAATCTGCAAAAAATTTAGGACGCGGTTTTTACTGAAGTAAAATGTTAGAAAAAAACATGGAATGATTTTGAAATTGTCGGGGTTGAACACTGGTCGAGTTGGCGTGGAATGCCTCGTATGCATTTTCTAGCGTACCCGATTGAAATAAGCATAAGTGAGGTTTCGTTACATTGGAAAATAGATCAGTATCTGCAACTTACCGCTGGCAACACCCACGCACACCAGCGAGGCGACGAGAAGACAGACGATCTTGTTCATGTTGAAGGTAGCCACTTACTTCGTTAGAAATAGGTTTCTGATTAGAATTCATCCGATCCGTCGTATTTATACACAGTAGAGAGACCCCCTACCACGTCGACATGCTGGAGACAGTACAGTACCCACCGTACCCGGTTATCACTATTGTTTTTACTGATATCAAAGCTTCCGCGTCACGAACGCGAAAGCTATAATTACGAAGGCCATGGGGCAACGGAATTTCGAAATCTGTTGAATTGTAAAAAATAAAATAAAATAATAATAATAATAATAATAATAATAATAATAATAATAATGATAATTATGAAAAAGTTTGATGAGTCCCTTTTTTTTGAAGTCCAAATGGTTGACGAGTGTATCATGACAAAGTGGAAATTCAGCAATTGACGCATGATATAACGGCAATGAGTGAAAAATAGTGAAATATGAAGAATTGAAATAGGAAATCTCGATCGATCTACGATAAAATTTGATCGGAATCAATTAAAACAATTCCTTGACTTCACCCTGATTTGTGAAGCGAACAGTAGATCACAAAAACTTTTCGCGTGTCTAATGGCATAAGGTCGTAAGCGCCGTAAAACGCGATTTTGGTGGCAAAAGGTCGTACAATTTTTTTTTTTCACGCCATTCGCTCTGAAAACGGCCAAAACGTATGGATCAATTGAAATTACGAGATCGAAAAATGTAAGTTCAAAAGGTCGTAAGTTTAGCGGATACGTCGTTCTTTCATTACAATTTTTAAGGCAAAATAAAAAACAAGGTAACGGAAAACGTCGTGAGCGCCATTTTTTTTCATGATTTTTAATGATTTTTGCAAATAGTTGTAAGAACTCGTAAAATGCAAAGATAAACTGAAAGAACGACCATTTAAAAAAATTCGATAAAAAATATAGGTCGTTAAAAGCAGAAGGTCGTAAGCGCCATTTTGATTTTTTTTATTTTTCACGATTTTTTTAAATAGCTGTAAAAGCTCGTAAAACGCAAAGATAAATTGAAAGAACGACCAGTTGAAAAAAATTCGATAAAAAATATAGGTAGTTAAAAGCAGAAGGTCGTCAGCGCCATTTTGTTTTTTTTTTCAATTTTTCATGATTTCTCCAAATAGCTGTAAAAACTCGTGAAATGCGAAGAAAAATCAAACGTTTCTGGAGGAAAAGGAAATAAAAAGGACAGGGAACAATCGGGATACGTGATATTACTTTTTCTTTACACATGCATGCAAAATCCTCGTTTGCCCACCGCTTACGGACGCCCAAAATGGCCGATTGCCGCACTGTGCACGGGGCGATGCGCAAAATCCCTTCACCGGTGGGCAAAGTACTTTGCCCACCGTCTCGGCTCCGCCTCGATGGGCAAAGTACTTTGCCCACCGGTGAAAGGATACCGCGCATCGCCCCCGTGCACAGTGCTGCAATCAGCCATTCCGGACGTCCGTATAAACGGTGAGCAAGATCTCGGATCTTGCATTACATTCATAAAGAAAAACAGTGTTCGATACGCGAGGTCAAACTCGCTTCTTGCGCACTGCGAGTCTGAAGGACGCACGAAGCCTCGGCTCCGCCTCGGTTTGTGCCTTCAGACTCGCAGTGCGCAAAACGCTCGTTTGGCCTCTTGTATCGAAATACTAATTTCGTAACACCTGCATGGGAAGTTCGACTCCGCGCACTGTAGAGGGTGCGCGAAATGGCTGATTCCCTTACCGGCCGAGAGCAGTGCCGGAATGTGGACATTCCGGCACTGTCCTCGGCCGGTAAGAGGATCAGCTATCTCGCACACTCTCCACAGTCCGCGAAGTCAGACTTTCCATATCAGGTTTTATACAAACCTGAACCATACAAACAAAAAAACAGGATGTGGATCTCGTGCGGGTTGGCGATTCCTAACTCGTGTGAATGCCGACACTCGCCTTCGGATCGTCCGGCATACCTCACACTCGTCCGGAATGGCCAACTTCCCGCACTTGATGCACAATATACTATTATGCACCTATAGAGCACGTGGCGAACGCGAGAGTGCACGTGGGAAGACCAGTGCAAATCTCGAATAAACGGACATTCGATCAAGAATCCAATCATCAAAAATGAGCGGAACGAGTATACGCATCGAAAGTCTAGGATCGGACAACTACGATACGTGGAAACTTCAAGCAGAAGCAATACTCACCAAGAATGACCTTTGGGGTTATTTCAGCGGCGACGAACCCAGGCCAGACGCCGACTCATCCAACCTACCCACGTGGATGAAAAACGACAAAAAAGGCTATTAAGTCAGACCTCATACTTACAATAAGCCCTTCGGAACTGAAGCAAATAAAAAGTCGCACAACCTCCCGTGAAATTTGGCAAAAGTTGGAGAACATATATCAGTCTAAAGGTCCTGCGCGTAAAGCTACGCTACTCAAGCGAATCACTCTGACCAAAATGAAGGAAGGAGATAACGTACGCGAGCACCTAGCTGAGTTCTTCGACGCCGTCGACAAACTGGAAAAAATAGGCCTAAAAATCAACCTGGACCTGCTGGCAATACTGCTATTGTACAGCCTACCTGACTCATTTGAAAATTTTAGACGCGCTATGGAAACCAGGGATGAGCTACCTGGACCCGACATCCCCAAGGTGAAAATAAACGAGGAACATGAATCCAGGATGGCCAAGGACGACCAGAACGTGCGAAACGTCATGTTCGCGAAGAAGTCGACAGGGAGAAACAATTTTGCGGGAAACAAAGAAGGCAAACACACTGAGGGAGGCGATCAAAAATCATCTCACTTCAAACTTAAGTGCGAAAGATGCAACAAACTGGGACACGTAGCAAAATACTGTAGATCAAAGTTCCCAGCTCGAAACCAAAGTGCCAGACAGGCTGAAGCTGACGACGGGGAAGAAGACAGCAACTCATCGCAACGGGAAGAGATAGCATTGCTCAACACGGAGAACAAGCCCTCCGGAGAGTGGTGTTTGGACAGCGGCTGCACGTCTCACATGGCATCACAGGAAGACTACTTCAAGAACTTATCCAGAATCGACCGAACACTAAATCTAGCTAACAAGGAGTCTTCGAAGATCACCGGCATCGGTAACGTCAAGCTTACCATAGCCGAACCAGAAGGTGAGCGACTCTTGAACCTAGAAAACGTGTTACATGTACCTGATTTAAGGATGAACCTGTTATCGGTAGCGAAGATTACGGACAAAAACCATGAAGTACTCTTCAGCAAAAATGAAGCCATCGTAATGACTAAAGACAAAGAGCCGCTAATAACCGCTTACAGATTGGGCGATCTCTACTTCCTACGAGAGGAAACCGACAACGCGAAGATTGCTGAATCGAAGGATCCACCGCACACTGAACTACAGAACTGGCACCGGAAGATGGGACACGTCATCGAAAGGATCTACGAGAGATGGCAAGGAGGAATGCTGTCCACGGTCTAAAATTCGAAAATAACGACGTATTTCCAGCATGCGAAGTTTTTATAACTCAAAAACAAACCCGAGCCCCTTTTCCAAAATATCAGGAAAACCGCACGGAAGAACCATTAGAAATAGTTCACACAGACGTGTGCCGCCCAATGAGAAAAGAATCTCTTGGCGGATCCAGATATTTTCTCACATTTGTCGATGACCGTACACGCTGGTGCGAAGTTTACTTCATAAGAAGCAAATCTGATGTACTAAAAACATTCCAGACTTACAAAGCAGCTGCAGAGAACCACACTGCGAGGAAAATCAAGGCGTTGCAGTCCGACAACGGGACAGAGTATTGCAACGGTGACTTCGACAAGTACCTGGAAGCACAAGGAATCCAGAGAAGACTTACAGCACCCTACACTCCGGAACAAAACGGGATCGCCGAGAGGAAAAACCGAACCCTCGTCGAAATGGCGCGCTGTATGATGGAGGAAGGAAACATGCCCCCGTGGTTCTGGGCAGAGGCCATAAACGCTGCAAACTACACCCGGAACAGGTGTATAACCAAACCTCTACAAGGAGAAACTCCATACAAGCTTTGGTATGGCAAAACTCCTACCGTAACTTACTTCAAAGTCTTCGGCTCAAAAGGTTTCGTTCTAGATAAAAAGCAACAAAAGGGAAAATTCGACTCAAGATCCAACGAATGTATATTCGTCGGATACTCAGCGACGTCGAAAGCCTACAGACTGTGGTCACCAGAGGCTAAGAAAGTGCTGGTCTGCAGTAGCGACGTAAAATTCATCGACGGACCGAACTCCGGAAACAAATACGAAGAGATTTACGACGATGAAACCAACTCTCAAGACCAAATGGTGGTTGGACTATGCAATGCACCGCAACCTTACCCTCACAAGAACGTGACCAATACGAAAGAAACAGTCCAAAGACGCAACACCTGGCCGACACTAACTCCTACCAAGGTTAACGAACCTCAAGCATCAACGGCGAGAAGGGGAATTAAGAGGCCGACCGAAACTGGTGCGAACAGGATCGGTAGGTCGACCACGGAAAATCTACCAAACGCGACAGAGAACAGAGAACAGAGTCAACGGAGGAAGACGACGATACCGAAGCCAGTTCCAACGAATCGAACGAAGATTTCTCGGACGATTTTGCTAACATCGCGGAACTACAGGATCCAATCACCCTGAATGAAGCTATGGCCAGCGAAGACGCGGCAGCATGGGAACGAGCACTCCTGAGGGAATACACAGCTCAAATCAAAAATAAGACTTGGGAAATTGTGAACCGACCTACCAAGCGAAAAGTCATCGGGAGTCGATTCGTGTTTGAAACCAAAGGCGAGTTAAACACAGCATCCGAAGAGAAGAAAGTACGCCTAGTAGCAAAAGGCTGCTCTCAACGACCTGGCATCGACTTCAACAAAACTTATTCACCAGTAGCAAGAGCTACGTCAATACGGATTTTGGCCGCACTATCAGCGGAATTGGGATTGAAAATCCACCAGATGGACGTCGTAACAGCGTATCTAAACGGAGAGCTCATAGAAGTCGTGTACATGGAAATCCCTGACAAACTGGAATAATCTCTGGACAAAATCCTAGTAACTAAAAATACACACACCAAATCAAGACCTCGCACTGACGAAAAACTACTCATCACGGCTGAACAGTGGAAGGCGCAACTGAATCAAGGAGAGGACAAAGTCTGCTTAGGGAGCATTCAAATACTACGTCACGCTCTTAGGGGGGGGGAGGGGGTAAGCTTCACTGTGACGACCTGTGACGAGGGGGCGGGGGGGATAAATTCGCAGCGTCACGTCACGCTTTTTTTTACCGACAGCCATGATGCGAGTTGTAAAATATTGACAAATTCTCGGACAAATTTCAAAATATACGAAGGTGAGGGGGGGAGTCAAGATCGAAGTATTCACATCACGTCGAGAGGGGGGTAAAAAATTGTGTGACGATGTGTGATGAGGGGGAGGGGGGGGGGTCCGAAATGGCCAAAAACAGCGTGACGTAGTATTTGAATGCTCCCTTACCAAAGAAAGCACTTTATGGGTTACGTCAATCTGGGATACAGTGGCACCGACGACTGATAGCGGACATGCACAAACTCGGTCTGGAACCCCTGGATCAAGACCCGTGCATGTTTACAAAAACGATAGAAGGCGACACCATGATCATCGTAATATACGTGGATGATATACTCCTGGCAACGAACAACCCACAATGGATGGACCACGTCAAATCATCACTCAAAAGATCATTTGAGATGAATGACCTGGGACCTGCGAGTTACTGCGTAGGAATAGAATTTCATCGAGACGACGACCATCAAATAAGACAGACTCAGAAGCACTGCACCGAATCCATCCTGAATCGTTTCGGTATGCAAGACTGCAAACCAGCAGTAACTCCCATGGAAAACGGATATAACTTGAGGAAGCCGGAAGTTGTCAACGCGGAGGAGATGGGCAAATACCCCTAACAACATCTCATCGGCAGCCTCATGTACCTGGCTATAATGACGCGACCGGACATAGCGTTCGCAGTAAATTTCCTGAGCCAATTTAACACCTGCCATGAGATACAACACTGGAAGGCAGCTAAAAGAGTTCTCAGGTATTTGAAGGGAACACCTAACCTTGGACTAACGTACTCCAAGACCGGAAAGCCACTATTCGGGAACGCTGACGCTGACTGGGGAGCAGACCTAATTGATCGACGCTCCTATACAGTCTATGCCTTTATAATAGCCGGAGCGGAACCTTTGCGGAGCGGAACCTTTGTTCAAGCGGAACCTTTATACTTTACATTAGCTGGGAGGCGAGCAAGCAGCGTACTGTGGCGCTCTCAAGTACGGAGTCGGACACATGGCCTTACCTCAGGCGACGAAGGAAGCCCTTTACCTGCAAGGAATCCTCAAACCAATGGGACTCGCGGCGAAGAGCGTCATGATATTCAATGATAACCAAGGCGCACAAGATTTAGTAAAAACTAATGCCTACCATGCCAGGACTAAACATATCGACGTCAAGCATCACTTCGTACGCGAAGCCTACGAACTCGGAAAAATTGAGTTGGAACACCTTCCAACGGAAAGTATGCCAGCGGACATACTGACCAAGGATTGAACGGACCGAAGACGCAGAGATGCCTGAGAGGATTGGGTGTCTACGTCGAAACTGGACTACCCTCACAAGGAGATTAGAAGCAACCCTTTGAGAAGGGGTGTTAGAGATAGCAAAGAATTGCCACTAACCAGCATTCAAAGTTACGCGGCTTCACCGCCATATTGAAGCGATCGATAATCGATCGACACACACCTTCTTTCTCTACGCTAACTTCACTTACCTTGTAACTGATATAGAATCGAAATCGCCACGCCATTATTGTAGCCAATAACTTTCTATCGAAGAATATAATAATTACTCTCACTGTTTAAACATAAACGGACATCGTGTCTTATTAAAATTACCTCCAACCTATCCTACCTGCTAATAGATCACTGTGAGGGAATTTTTCCCTTTTGATTATCCTCCTCCTTCCACCGAGGCATAAAATATTCATTCGATATTCAAGGAGAATTATTCCTCTCTCCAATAGCTATGCATTAGATATGGCTCCGCACTGGCCTCGTCGATAGTCGGATGGAATTGCGCTCCGGATAGCAAAAACTTGAAGGAGATTAGGAAAAAGTTGGCTTCGAATAGGAACCGTCCCCTTCCGCGGCGTTGGAATTGATTCCCTATTTCGGATATTATTATCGCTCTTTAAAAGCGCACACTGCGTTCGGAATTAAGCTCGACGTTACCTCGCCTCGGAAAGACCAGTTCTGACCATAATTACAAATCGATGCTAAAATGGCAAATCGATACAGTCATAGTTTCGGCCAATACCCGGTGGAGTTCATGATTAGCGCCCGTGAAAATTCCATTTATCGCTTCATCCCAATTTTTATTCCGGCCCAAATAACAAACGTGTCCCAATTAATAAACAATCCGATATTTTCTGATACAGATTTGATTATAGATTGGTTAATTTTATTCGGATCACTCGTGTAAGACCGACAAATGAAAGTTCAGTTGCCGAACTGACGAACAAAAAGAATTTCAGACTAGTTACTGACTTCAATGGATTATAAATGCAGCATAAAAAAATCGGCACTTTCTTCTATTCAATCATTAACTGGGACATTGACTTTAGGAAGTATCCGAGTTGTCGAATGGCTTTCCATAACCTAAAAGGTGTTCAGTTTTTTCCAGTTTCCTTCTGAAATGTTGCGCCAATATATTGAATTCTAATCATTTGTGCATCGAATAGATGTAAATTAAGCTGAGTAAATGTGAAGTAGAAGTATAATAAATATCCTTCGGATTGATTAGTAAGTGTTCAGTATTGGGTCCTAGTCAATTCAGTGCCTGAGCCAGCAAATCTGCGCGTGTTCAGCAACGCGGACATCAAATATGTATTTTTTGAATGATCATTTACACTCATTACATGAAATTTCTCTACTGAAAAAGTATCCTTATCCTTAGAATTGCCCATAATATTGAAAATCAACAAACATTTTTGAATACCGTGACCACATATGATAAAAAAAACATGTGATAACCCAAGTTCGCTCTTAGGTCTAATTCGTAACCCAATCAAATCGCTTCTATGCCTATGAGATACCCAGAACCTCAAATATTTTTGAATGCTCTAAACGGGTCTAAACGGTAATGCTGTGACGTCACTATTCCGTGTGGCGGAATCGCCATCTAGTGCCGTCAGTGGAAACACAATTCTCATAAATTCTCTTCTCGTATGGACTGATACGTTGTTGGTTTATTTTGGTCGAAACGCAATTGACGGAATGATATACATAGTTTCCTGTCTGCAGTCTTGGTGGTCGTGTTAAGCCTGCTCTTATTCCTCTCCTGACGTGTTACGTAATCCATACCTGACTCAGTTGGGACAAAACTTAACACGTGAGAAGCCTGGGGGCTGGGTATTAAACACGCATGAGTATACGATATATATATATAGATATAACTATATGCATATAATATAACGGCCAGAAGTGCATCGTCGGAGAACATCCTTCACTAAAGCGACAGAGAGAGGGATATAAGTTACCGGTAGAGATTGAACCTTAAGGTTCAATCCCTCCATGGATTCAATGTGTTAAGAAATCTCTGAAATTTTGCCCACGTATTGATTCAGATGCTATCTAAATGTCTGTGCAATTTCCATCGGATTGACCGTTCCAAACTTGAGATAATTGCAATCAAAATCACCAATCTTAACACGTTAACCCAATACCCAACGCACGTGAATGATACGTTTTATTTTCTGGTGCTTAGACCAGTGTTAAGAGTTACACGAAAAACTACGCAGGTACGAAGGGCTACTACACGGATATTGTCTGAAATTTTCAGAATTATTTACCGTTTATTTTCGAAAATATAGACGCTGAAAGTCCGAAATACCGTCGATTTGAAGCGAGACCGACTGTTTGCTGTCTCCTTCCATCTCACAGTCGGTCTTGCCTCACGCATGCGCATCTGATTACTTTTACGTTAACCTATCCAAATGTCAGAGCGCGGACAGTCCTAACCAAAACTGTTGTCTGGCAGATTGAAGAATAGTCCTACTTTTTAGTAATTCACAAATATTATTCATGATTTTAATCACTTCATTGCTAATATTACGCGTTTTGAAGTAACTGATAAGTTTTTAGGATGAAATTATTCGAACTTATGCGCACTGACATGATATGAACTTCGACTACATTGTTATTGAGACTGTCGTGGAGGTACCTCCTTAACTATCACCTGGGCAATGTTTCCTTCGCGTAATTTAACACCGTGAGTCTTGCGCCAGGGTTTATCGCTCGGTACATACAACGGCAAGGGCGTAAAATATGTTTATAGATTTTTTTTTAAAACTTTACAAACCCGTGATATCAACGCGGGTCAATTTTGAACACTGATGAATTCGTTGTCTTTAACTTCGGAAATAGACTTGAATCTAGTCACTTATAACCTCAATAATTGGAACTGTATCAGTTTCGAAAGGAGATAAACGTTTTCTTCGCAACACCAGCTTGGAAAGTTCAATAACGGTGAGGAAAATGAAAAATTGGCGCATGCGCACATCGTAGATGCTTCACTTTCCGTCCTAGAGCTTTTTTTCCCATCTTACTGCGTGGCGAGTGATGAAAACTGTGTCTATGAGTTAAATTTTCCAAATTCCACAGCCATATCGATTCATCTGTTGCCTATGTGGATGTTGGCCGTTTAATTTTGGGTGAGGGATTAACTTTCTCCCCGCGACCCAGGGGCTCCCAACTCAAAAATCTGAATACCGAGGCGAGTAGTTTTTACGGAGGACCGGATGCATCGTTAACATTGCTTTATTTTGCTTGTTTAAGGATGATGCCAACTTTTTCTCACAAGTTTTTACAGTCAAAACCAGGAAAAAAACCGCAAAAAGCCTCCGAAGAACCTTCTGCTGGAATTGGTACTGGCGATGAAATACTTGAGTTACAGCGATTTTTTTTCCAATATCAGAATAGAAAGAAGAGCAGATTTACGCGAGGGATTAGTCGCACTGCACCAACTTTGAGCGATTACTGAAGCAAGCCGACGCATTAAATTTCAATGTAAAAATTCAGAGACAGAATTTGAATACTAGAAAATATGCTCTCATCGATAAATCTGTTATTTTTGGTTTTCGAGTACTACTATAAAATGAATCCTGAAAAAATTGGTCGAAAAAGTACGGTTTTGTACTAAATTCTCTCTTCTCGAAAAATTTTCTCTTCTCGAAACTCATGCTCCCAATTTTTCTCCTCACAAATTATGAAAACCCAATCGAGTGAGCGAGCGTAGCGAGCGAACGAGGACAACGTTATATGGTTTGATTTTTCTTGTTTTCTTTGTACTTGGTACTTGTATTTGATATCAATCCTTTTACAGAGATTTTTTTGAAGGACGACTTTTGTTGAAAACGAATTTTTGGAAGAAGACTTTTTGTGGAAGACGAATTTTTGTTGGTGGGTATTTTTGAAGACAGATTTTGTGTGAAAGAATTTTGTTGGTAAATTTTGTGGGTGAACCACATTAATGTACTTGGCGAGACGTTTTTGCACCAGATCCATTTTAACCGTAATACCCGGGAAAGTATAAATTCGAGCACTCGTCCAAGGTACAACATGGTCAAAGGTACAACAGGTTCCCCTAATTTAACGAACACTGAGACTGTGGCTGATCGATAATTCCATAAAGCACAGTTCCGAAATGAAGAAGTTCATAGTCCCAGAGTGCCGTTTTTCACTAAATTAGCACGCAATCAAACGAGACTCGGGAAGACGTGGAGTCCCAATGGTACCTACATTTGCCACGGTGAGCGCTCATCGTCAGCGAGCCTTAGACTCCGCCCACATGCACATAGCCCATAAGAACCGTATGCCTTGAAAATTTCATTCAAATCGGTTGCGCGGTCCGAACGGAATCAAAACTTTTCATGCAGGTGTTGCAAAAAAATAACCTTTTCACGTGTCACGTGACTCGGACGGAAAAAGTAATCATTTTTATAAGCGCCTCTGAATTTTATTCTTTTGTGTTCGGAATCTGTGTTGGGAAATGGAAAATTTATACGATACAGCGCACGAATACTTTCGAAATTGATTTTTATTCCTCACAATCTTATGCAGCTATGAATTATTGTCACTGGTATATACACATTCAGTAATCAATTGGAAGACGTACTGGAAGAAAGTTGTAGTCTCTCGTACAGCAGATGATTTCCGTTCTTCCACAAAAAGTTCTTCAGATTAGCACAAGCGGTTCCGAATATTCCGCTTCGCGATACCTGCTGAGAAGTGGCCTGCGAATTGATTCACCAAAATTCGTAGATTAATATATTCAGCATCTTCGTATCAGGTGATACTGTCGACGACACTCACCAATAGTCTCTTCCGCTGCATGGGATTTATGATCATCCAGATTTACCTGAGAAAGTGAAATTACGATTCAATGGCAATTACCAGAACACATTGAAAAACTAATTTGAGAAATCATCATATTTTAGTTGATGTATGAAATAGTATAAAAAGTCACAATAAGATCGTAGTGCAGTAGTACTAAACTGGTGGTGCAATTGAAATCAGGGATCGAATGTTGAGTATCAAATACGTTTGCCTAACTGGAGGCTAAGGAAATAGATCAATTTATGAAAGCCTAATTGGAATTTGGTTTGTAGCGAACGATAGATCTCAGTATGACAATTATATTTCTAATAGTACGATTGTTTTCAACTTACTTTGGGCAAACTTGAAAGCAGCATTCAAAATCGCATCGATTTTGGTGTGTGCTGCGTCGAATAAATTAGACATTGTCGTCACAGCAGCTGTGATCTCAGTGCTGGTCTCTGGAGATTAAAGGATACCTCAATAATTTAGACAATTTTCAAGTGCTTGATGCGCGATATTCTAGATGGGCACAATCGTCTTCAACTCACTTCCGGAGATCTCTCCACAAATTGGCAAATCGGCTATGACTTTGTTTTTTAGTCGGTTGAGATGAGCTGAAATTGGAATATACAGAAGTTATGATCGAGTCGTCTTCGACTCTCGCTCAGTCTAACAACAGCTGGATGAAAAGCAAGCTAGGCTTGATGTATTTTGCGAATGAGTGTCACTTACCCCGGAATCTGTTAGCCAATTCTGCTTCGTTTCCTGAAAATAAAATATGTGTATCATGACAAAGTGGAAATTCACCAATTGACGCATGATAACCGCGATATGAGTGAAAAATAATGAAATATGAAGAATTGAAATAGGAATTCTCGATCGATCTACGATAAAATTTGATCGGAATCAATTAAAACTATTCCTCGACTTCACCCTGATATGTGAAGCGAACAGTAGATCACAAAAACATTTCGCGTGTCTAATGGCATAAGGTCGTAAGCACCAAAAACGCGATTTTGGTGGCAAAAGGTCGTATAATTTTTTTTTTCACGCCATTCGCTCTAAAAACGGCCAAAACGTATAGATCAATTGAAATTACGAGATCGAAAAATGTAAGTGCAATAGGTCGTAAGTTTGGCGGATACGTCGTTCTTTTATTACAATTTGTAAGGAAAATAAAAAATAACGTAAAGGCAGAACGTCGTGAGCGCCTTTTTTTTTCATAATTTTTAATGATTTTTCCAAATAGGTGTAAAAACTCGTAAAACGCAAAGATAAATCGGAAGAACGACTATTTAAAAAAAATTCGATGAAAAATATTGTTAGTTGAAAGCAGAAGGTCGTGAGCGCCATTTTGGTTTTTTTCAATTTCTCATGATTGTACCTACTACTAATAGCTGTAAGAACTCGTGAAACGCAAAGAAAAATCGAAATCGACGTCGTTTCGAAAAATTCGATAATAAAAATCGCAGTTAAAAGCAGAAGATCGTATCCGCTCAACTTACGACCTTTTGCACTTACATTTTTCGATCTTGTAATTTCAATTGATCTATACGTTTCGAACGTATTCAGAGCGATTGGCGTGAAAAAAAAAATTATACGACTTTATGCCATTATAAACAGCTAAACGTCGTATAATGGCGCTTACGTCCTTACGTTATAAGACACGCGATTTTTAAAGGGTGAAGTCGTCTTCAACTCACCCCCGATACCCCTTACGATAGAATATAGAGTGGATGCGAGAAAGGTTCCGATTCTCATCACAGAGCCTGAAATAAAAATAGAGACAAAGATAATTTGAGCGTTTTGGTAGACGTATAAATTGGTCCAGTAAGTTTATCCACTCGTCACTTACTAGCATCTGCGTCTCTCAGGGAAGTGCTATCTGAAAATAAAATAGGTACATCATGACACTATTCTACATCATGACACGTTTGTCAATATTTGACGCGTGACTTAGTAGCTATGACTTGAATATCTTCATGGGGTGACATTGTTTTGAACTTACTGACGGCCATCTGGCTAACACCATACGCAAGTGCGAACAGGTCGTCGTCGAGGCTTCTCATGGCATCTGAAATTTAAGTAAAGTGGACTGTGATTAAGTCGTCATTCCGCGGTGCTCGACTCGCTTAAGAGCACGCTCCAGTCAGCCGTTTCCGTATTTGAAAAATAATGATTTGTATTAAATTGGTAACTGCATGAACGTGTATCTCACCAAAATCGAGTAAAATTAGGCTTTTTTGTGTCGCGAAGCGTTGGACCGTCACTTGTTTTTACCTCGGTTTTTACTGATATCACCGACTACGCATCACAAGGGGTGGCATTTTGCGACCGGGTGTGAGAAATAGTACATTGTGTATCAAGGGCGCAAAACACTATTTTTCGAGTGTGAAATTTGCAGCACGAGCCGAAGGCGAGTGTACTGCAATCACACTCGTCAAAATAGCATTGTGTCCGTGATGCACACGATTTTTTTCTCAACACCTGGTCTGCAAAAATGCCTGTTTTCAGACCGAGTGAGCGGGCGCAAAACGGAACTTTGCGCCCGAGGGCAGGAAAATAGTCGTTTGCGCCTGCTTTAGGCGGGCGCAAAGTACTTTTCCGCCCAAGGGCCGAAAAGATCTGTTTTGCGCCCGCTCAAGAGGTATGAAAAGTGGCATTTTGCGACCGGGTGTGAGAAAATATAATTCCACTCACATATATCGCAAAACTTGTTCATCTCACTTACTCAACGATGAAGACGAAATAGTATATTTCGATACTAGGGCAAAATGTGAGGCTTTTTAGGCCGAGCGCGATGTATTCAACACGAACCGTAGTCGAGGTGGAGGCGAAGCAAGGCGCCGTAGGCGCCGAGCGTAGCCGAAACCGAGACGAAGGTGAGTGATGAATACATCGTTCGGCCTAATTAGGCCTCATTTTGCCCATGTATCGAAATATACTATTTCGTCTTCATCGTTTTCAAACGCTCGTTTGGCCTCTTGTATCGAAATATACTATTATGAGGGCGCTCACCAGTTCGTTTCCACCCTTGTGATGCGTAGTCGGTGATATCAGTGAAAACAAGTGACGGTCCCACGCTTCGCGATACAAAAAAGCCTTATTTTACTCGATTTTGGTGACATACACGTTCATGCAGCTACCAATTCAATACAAATCGTCTAAGGAACCCATTAAACACCCCCCGTTCATTTAGGCTTCATTATTTTTTAAATACGGAAACGGCTGACTAGAGCATGCTTTTAAGCTAAATTCGAACAACAAGTGAATATCTGTCATTATCGAAAATCTCTCTACCTTTAACTCACCTTTGATGGCGAGCTCGGTTGGAAGGACTCCTGAAACAAAAATCAGGATATTATGAAAATACTTGACGAATCGAGTGGAACCTGACATGTTGGAAATGGTTTGAACATTCCGTGTAGCATAAAATGTAAAGAATAAAATGGTTCCAAACAAAGTTGAAAAAACACGTTTTATCTATATCGTGATGACGTACGCATAGTTTTTATTTTTAACGATTCAATGAATCTTACCACCTGCAGAACATACGTGCTAAAAAATGTTGTGTGCTGTTAAATATTTCGTGACACAACACTTCAAAAGTTGATTGCGCTTGATACATAAGTTCGACGAATGGTCGATTTTCCACTTCAGTACCATTTTACGGTTTTAAATTTTACTTCCTGTGATACTAAAATGTAGGCATAACGATTCGATAAGTCTGCAGAATAATTGCTGCAAAATAAGTATACTGTTAAATATTTCGAGACACAATACTTGAAAAATTGATTGCTTTCGATACACGTCCATGAGATTAGTTTGGCTGTTGGAATTGAAGTCAAGAATTCAATATTGTATTCTTGCTGTAACGAAAATATTTTACTCCTTGATGCAAAAATATTTCTACGTTCATCTACAAAACAGGTTTTTTTTTCACCTGTTGCTGACGCTGGTGTGGGTGTCTGAATAATTGCGATACTGACGCGGAAGCTATCGAACCACTTGACTCTTGATTAGTTTTTTTTTTCACGCCAACTCGACCAGTGTTAAACCCTGACAATCTCAAAATCATCCCATGTTTTTTTCTAACATTCTACTCCGTAATAAACGCGTCC